>JAECUM010086869.1:0-13392 GCA_016617855.1 Megalonaias nervosa | reverse complement strand
TATATAAAGAATACAAATCATATGGCGAATAACAGTCCTTTCAAGTGCACTGGATCCAGCAAAGGATCACGCATGTCAGGGATTGATTAAGTTAAATGCAATAAACTGACAAAGAACAGTGCAAAACTAGTATCTAACTAGCCTGAGCGCTTTCGACTCTTAACGAGTCTTTTTCAAAGGCAAATACAAAACATAGACAAGAGAAACAAATAAAACAGAAAAACTGTTGTGTTTTCAAAACTTTACATGACTACTTTTACATGAATGAAATCTTTAAATTTATTATGTTTCAACTAGCTTATTTAAACTTGATGTGGATGCTGGAAAATATTTTATATTGACCTAGAAAGCGATGGGCCATAACGACATCTGTAATTTTATGTAAATGTATGTAACTCTTGAGGTGTTTGCTGCTGGGTTAGCGTGTAATGTTTCAAGCAGAACAACATGAAAGACTGTACTATCAACATGTACTAAAGGTAGTTCTACAATATTATTTTTCTGTTAATTAGTTGCCATATATGTTAGCACCACCATCTGAGAATTAGAAGCACTACCTTAAATACTTCGCCATTCAATCAACTCGTTTGTTGCCTTTCAATCATTGATACCCTACCAACATTTTTGAGCATACATCAACACCGTTAATAACCTGGCAAAAATTAAAATGAAATTACAAATAAGTGGTTTATGTAGGCATAGAGAATTCTAATCTTAACGGATAGTTTTTCTTTCATCACGAAATTGAACAAGACGTTTCCTAACTTGAAATATACACAATCTGAGAATGCATCTAGAATCAAGTCTAAGTTACAACGGGGTGAAAAATTCTCTCTCTCTCTCTCTCTCTCTCTCTCTCTCTCTCTCTCTCTCTCTCTCTCTCTTGACCAAATACAATACACTTTGTCGTACGTTTTCTTCTCAAAATGTTCTTGTACGCCAGGCGGGCTAGAAATAAATTGATCTCGTTTGATTCAGGTTATAACCCAAATAGAACAGATTAGTCAATAATGCCGGGAAATGCAACTACAATCATGTTGGTTAAACTGACATGAACAGTTCTGTGTATGTGACTTGCGTTAAACTTTCTTCTTCGTCGTACGTATTCTTCTAAAATAATATATCGTCATTCGCCAGACAAGGGAGACATCAATTGTTGTCCTCATGGGATTCAGAAGGCTGACACGAATATAATCAAAATAGAAAGGAAGAGTCAGTAATGCTGGGACTGCCTCGGAAAAAAGGTGGTAAATTCATCAAAAATGCCAATGCATATTTCCAATCAGGCTTGTTGAAGTCCCTAGAGATTGTTCTATAAAATCTCATAGCACGATTAGTCTTTTATCATGCTGAAATCTGACAACTCTTAAAGTTTTGCTTATCTTCAAGCACATCCTTAAGGAACCCGGATGCTTAAACCTTCGAGTAACTATGGTTTGTAATGGGTGTAGTTATTTCCTAAATGTTTCATTTTAATTAGTCAGATATTACGTTATGGATAAAAGTCAGCCAAAAGCAATTTTAGTTTCTGACTTACATTATCACATGCGAAAAGATAAATTATTTTTGTCAGTGAAAAAAGCACGTAAAGCAATCTCGAACTATTGAAATATTCATGTAATTTTGCAAACAAATGTATCTCATATCGATATTCAAAAATGTTAGGAGTCGTGTTTTCTGTGTGAATGCATTGGTTCTGTCTTCCTGCAATTTAAAAAAAGACGAGCTTAAACATCAACACCGACAGTATTCGGGAAATGGAAGGTGAACAAGTGTTAAGTTGCACAACCAAGCAGTAATTATAGCTAAGAACTGATTTGCTTGTGTTAATGGTCGGAACAGGGTAAAAACTGCTTTATCTCACGAAATTGATACAGCCACTTAATGCGCAATTTTTTTTGGAGGGGGGTGGGTGGGGTGTATCTAGTCGTTGTAGAACTAACTTGGTTCGGAGAACTGGTTTAGGGTTTGTTACGTAAATGGAGAAATAATGAAGTAAAAGTCTTGATTTTGAAAGAATCCGAAAGAAAACACTATAGTTTTCTATATAACTAAATGGGAAGCACAATTGCTTTCTCTGTTAAGCCCTGAAATCGTAGGAACCGACAAGGTTTCAAATTTAAATTGTTGTCTTTGGGAAAACAAGTGAAAAGATTAATACTAACAATTATGCATGAAATTCGTCTTGCAATAAAATGGAAGAAATAGTTTCCTCAGTCTGGACGATCTTTGTACTATTTCAACATATAATTGACAAAACCTAGTGTAAAGATAGACAGTATTACCAAACATTATATTTCCCTTCTGGAACACATTTTGTGGCTGACAGAATGGATTGTTCCTTATTATCTTAACATATCTGCAGCAGGAAAACATGTGAAAATAACAAAGTATAAGATTTGATTGCTAGGATGTACCCTTTAACTGGCAAATGTTATAAATATATGCTATTCAAAAAAGGGATAGACACGGAAACAAAATTTACCCCACAGACTTTTAATCCAATAAGTAATACCTTCAGGTGAATATTAAACACTTTCCAGTTTGAAAATGCTAGTAAATTAGTTTTTATAGGAATGTTTCTGTATTATTTATGACCTAAATAAGATATACATCAGTATTCCAACGTGATTTAAATCCTGTACAATATAATCGATTGCATTTGTTAGCTTTTGTGGGGGTTTTTTTTGTAGAGGACCCCAAGGGAGATTATTAGTGTTTCAACACTTGAGTCACCCTCTTTAAATATTATTATTATTATTATTATTATTATTATTATTATTATTATTGTTGTTGTTGTTGTTGTTGTTATTTTTGTTGTTGTTGTTATTTGGTTTTGTTGCCCAACATATACTAGGTCAATAGTATTTAGAAACACAATATAGATGCAATTCCCTTCAATCCTTTGATACGTTCATATTCAACTGCGTTGAGATGACGGGTCTCTGTCTGATAGACAGTATATGTACAGATTTGTAAGTATGAAAACGCTAGTACAGAGAAAGCCAATATGTGGATTAATTTACTTCACTCTTATGGATTGACATAGGAGCTGCAGAGCAGATCCAAGAACACTCGAAGTCAATTACATGACTGATAACCAAGCGCTTTTACATTTGTCGGTGAAATTTGAAAGGTCCTTGAGATAAATGCTTCCTGAATTTGACAGTACCCTAATGAACCAAGAAAAGAAACCAACATGTACAACTTACAGTCTACACGCACATATGAAACTTTGCAAATTCACTAAGCAGTTTATTATTTTAATGCACAAATGTCATTAAGTGGGAACATTTTTGGCTGCATGCTATGCTGAATATTTCAAAGATTATTTGAATTTATTTTCTGCAGATGAGGTTTTACTGGTCATTCATAACACCAGCCAATATGTCAAACTTCTCTTAGCCTTTCACTTATGTCTAACAATTTTTCCAAAGATAGATAGACAAATAGATGAGATTTAACGGCACTATATAAATATGTCTAAACATTATGACCATTACTACTAGAAAACATAAGTCATGGATCCTAATGAAGAGAACATCGTCACAAATAAAGATCCATACACAAGAAAAGAATGAAAAAATGTGATGGAGAGTTTTATTCTGGTGGTCATCCCTCCGATAATTTAAAAAAGACTCATTTGGACAAAGTTATTGCCAGAATCAGTTAGTATTCTTCAGATACGTTATAGGAAGCTACAATGACGTTTGGTCCAAATTGAAATACCTATGAATAAGGACAATATTGAACGACTTTATGGAACCTTTTGAAATGAATGTATGATGTTTCAAATGTATAATTCAGTACCTTTTCAACCTGATTCGTTCTTCGTGCATTTAGTCTTTAATTCTTTGCATTATAATCGACGGTACAGAAATAAAATTCGTGCTTTTGCATAAATATTACTTTTAATGTGCTTTCTTTTAGATTGGATGTATAATTAAGTTCAATATACGTGTCTATTTTTTAATCAACTCCCAAAATGCATTTACACAAAATTTAACTACACGAAATTGTATGTTCTCTCTCTCTCTCTCTCTCTCTCTCTCTCTCTCTCTCTCTCTCTCTCTCTCTCTATATATATATATATATATATATATATATATATATATATATATATATATACAGTGGCAAGGAACATTGTATAACTGTTTTTAACTAGACTAAGCACTTTCGACTCTCGCTGATGTTTCTGTCAGCGGTTATTGGAAAATATATTACAGGACAAACAATAAACACAATGAAAGCGCTGAAATTATGAACCTTTACATAACTATATCTAATGCAACAATTGCTTGAAAATATTCCATGTTGCGCCTTTCAGGTTTGAGCTCAGACGATAAAATGGCAACCTAGTTGGTATTGGCCTCACAGACTGAGGAGGAATAGCCCCATCAGGTTTTTTAATGTAATGTGGAGTAACTGTACATTATATCCGTGATAATTCATTGTTTCTGCAATTTCAGTAATGACTATAACAGTTATAATATCAGCAAAGGCTATGAGTGAGTGATTAATGAGCAAACATTATTTAATTGCAATCCCCTTGGTTTAAGCCACTTGGTTTGGGTGTTTTAAAGTGCCTGATCCAGTATGATTATTTTTCTTTGCTGGTTTTGGAACTTCAGTTGTGGCTATGAGCAATTACAGCTAGCATTATATCACTGTGAGTGCGCCAGGGAAAGAGAAGTGTTTTGCAACTGGACTTCATTCAGTTTCTTTGTGATCCAATGAAACCGGTGAAAATTGATCATTTTGTGTAGCTTTTCGTTTCTGCGATATACTGAAAGCCGCAGATCCTACATGTGACGAGATAAATTACGTTTTCTATTGTGCACTTTCAGTTCAGACCAGGGGTCGGCAACCTACGGCACGCGTGCCACAAGGTGGCACGTCAAGAGGTTTGTGTGGCACGCTATGGGCAGCCAAAATCTCGATTTTAACAGTGTTACTCTCTTATTAGTGGCACGCGCTCGTTCATTTTGTAATTAATCAAGAAAAAAGTGGCACGCTATGTAAAATAGGTTGCCGACCCCCCCCCCCCCCTCGGATTAGACCATATATGTTGAAACATTTTGCTCGTCGCTGTACTAGAATGTGTTGACCTCTATCATCTGTTGACAGGTTTTGCACCTTTTATCAAAACAGGTCCCGATGTGCCAGAATTTAGTCAGCTTTGGAGTTTGGCTGACGTTAAACATAAATCAGCAATTGGTAACATAAAATGTGGATGTCTTAATAAGGTTTTCATTTGACTGGATCCGTGGTACAGATTAAGAGCAATGTCATTGGCAGTTGGGCTAGTTTGCTGCTTTCTATATGACCAGATGGAGAGATTAGGTGATGGACAGTGTACACGGCCATAACTGCTGTTTCCGAGTTTTTATGGAATTTGCCGGAAAATATAGCCAACTGCCACTGATGTTTGTATCAAGACCTTTAGGTTGCATTGTAGTATGCTATTTACGTTTTATAGTTACTGAAAGGTACGGTCGTTTTATTGTGTTTTAGTGTGCCTCGTCACAAGAATAACAATTTCATTGCATATATAATTGTTTCAATATACTGTTGCAAAGTATTTTATAATTCTCATAATATAATCATATCAACACCACGAATTCGATAATAATTTGTTTTGACAAGGTCGCTGTAGAAAAAAATCAGACTATAAATAGCATTCACCTTGGACTAGCTTTCTAGTCGTAGAGACCCAATTTTCAAACTGAGTAATTCAATAAGGATTTGTTTATAAAAATACAGTAATAAAATTTGTTTGGAGATTACCACAGCCAGAAGGCACATGAAGTTAAAAGTAACAAACATGTACTTCACATTCTTAATTTCAATATTTCCTTCTTTCTGTATTAGTTAGTTTCTTACATAATGCTACATGCATAAGCATCACTTATGATAGTACCCATAAAAAGTAAATTGATGTTGTAATGACCTGCTTTAGTTGCTAATGTTGCTATATTGTACTAATATTAGTACTCCTACTTCCTGTCCAAATATCAGTCAAGGCTACGATATCATAGCTACTAGCTATGATAACGTATACCGTTATGCAGAGGGGAGAGAACATTATTTAGAATTTCCTGTTCTTTCTTTGTAAGCACAAACCTTCAAATTTGTATCAATTAGGAGCATGAACAAAGAGAAAAATCTTTAATTTAGACTGATTTCATGAATGAGAAACACAGTAACAACTCGGTCACACTTTCACTCACCTTCACGGTTTGTAATTTTCTAAGTTTCAATGCTATTCTTATGTAGTGTAAGTGCTAGTACTGCCGTCAACTCCAATACTATGTTTATATCAAAACAGCCAGCAATTGCTTCATGTAGACGAAGTAATCTACATAATGTCCAGGACACTTTTTACCCCGTTGAATTTTTTACGCTTATTACTAGCGCTGTGTGATAATGTATATACTACAAAACATTAAACCAGAATCATTCTCAATATCGTTTATTTTGGTTCTTTTATTGCAGAACTATAATCGATGGCTTTGAGCGGCTCAATATTTTAAAAGGTGAATTTATAAGGAATTAAAATATGTTTTCTTAAACGGTTCCAAGTAAAGGTTCAAAAAATGGATTTGCAAAACATGAAAACGTGATCTTAGATAAGTAAACGGATGAATTATTTCAATTTTGGATACAATTGATTTCTTTGCATCAAACTTAAAATGGATACTTTTATAAAACTGGCCTGAGAAGAAAAGAGAAAGACGCCCCCACCCCCCAAAAAGGATTAAAAAAAACCCAACAAAATAAAGGCAACAAAAACAACAAGGACAATATATTGAGTATATTTTCAGATTTATACTTTAACAAAGAATCATCTTAAGAACAACTGACCAATATTGATTGTCGTGGTGATTTTCAAGCATTGAACTATTGCTACGAAACGTGGATTAGTTTATAATAGGTAATTTGAGGTGACTGATTGCAATATTTAAGTAATTAAATTTTAAAAAGGTGTTCTTATCATAAGAGACTGTAATGATTTACTTCCTTATGCAACATCTATAATCTTTGTGTTGTTCCTCGACTGGCCATAGAATTTAAGTTGCTTCATTTTGTGAATTTTCAGATGACAATTATCCAGTTAAATATATAAATTTATTCTTGGATATATTCCTGTTTAATATTTTAACGCATTGCTAAAGGCCTAAGGAAAATACGTGATTGGATGCTATGCAGTTTGAACCTGTCATTAGCTAAGTGCATGGAATTGTAGTGCTTTCTTTAGACACTTCACTTATTCACCTGTAGTCAGCACCTGATTGCTAAAAACATTACGTATGAGAATGTCTTTATCATTTAAAGTGATATATGTATGTGTTTTTGATATCTTACGTTCGCGGAACACTTCATGAAGTATTTACACCATTAAGATGTGTCATTTAATGTTAAAACTATTGATGGTTCTGTTAAGCCTTCAATCTTCAGAAACGCCAAATGTAAATGGAAAATAAATGTTTCAGTTATAAATACGATGATACATGGTGTCATATCTACTAGCTATGGCTTGGTAACTGACACCAGTGTCTGGGAAAAGAATACAACAAAAATAATAATAGAAGTTATGTTCGAGATGTACAGAAAAGAGCTGGTTTATAAGATTTTATTTCAAGTACAATTTGTTAAACGAGATTAATTATTTCTATTTTTGCTGTCCTTAGCGAATAAGAATTTTTTTCATTTAAAAAGCAATATTATGTAATGAAAATAGCATAGACTATATTTCGATGCATTCAACATTACGCTTGTCTTTGTACGTCATAACGCAATTTTGTATGTCATGAGATGTTATTACATGATATTATATCAAAGAAGTACCGTAATAAGTTATTTTAATGTGTGTGTCATTTGGATTTTTAACGTAACTTTAACACTTTTAGTCATATTGTTACGATATCTGCAGTGTGTCAGTTTATAGCGATGTCACTTGGGCATCATGCTGCAGACATGTAGCATCATGTCCCACCCAGTTACATTATCTTGACACCAGGCTGACCAGTCCTAACAATAACTTCTTAATGCTAAGCGCCAAGCGAGGCAGCTGCTAGTACCACTTTTATGTCTTTGGTATGACTCGGTCGGGTTCAAACCCACGACCCTTCCGCATCCAAGGCTTACGCTCCGACCACTCGGCCACCGTAGCTGTCTAACTTATTTTAACACCAGTCATATGATTAATGATTACATGAAAGGATAGTCTATGAACGAAGGTTTCCAAATTGCGCTAAAAATCTTAATCTGAATTGCAATAAACAATATATAGCTGACATGCTTTACAGCGATATTGAATTACTACAGTCCCACAAAGCTTCGATTTGGAGTTAGATCTCATGACTAAATTATTCTTGCAGATAAATTTACTGCTCTTTGCTTAAGTTTCGAAGAATAAACAATCTTTAATAATTCACATGAAAAGAGCAATGTAATGAAAAATAATATAGGAATGGCATTAAATTGGCTGACTTAATCTGCACTAAATATGCGCCAATTGCGTCTCATTTTCATCATCGGTTCCTCCAGTTACAAATTCTATTCGCAACAGGAGAGCCGGTACATTAAAATTATCTACGCACGACTCAGTCTTTATAGGGATATTTGTGGGCTCCGAGTATTTATGACTGTCAGTAAATAATAACTTCTGGTACAACGAATATGTTCGAATATGTAAAAGGGACAGGTTTCAAAATGAATTTTTAGCTATGAAATGCTCTGTTTGAAGTAGTTAATATAGATACTAAGAGTCAAATCACATTAATCTAACGATTGCTTGCTATTGAGATGTATTTTGGATGAAATGAATAATTGAAAATTGCATATTTTAATCACTTGCGTTTCTTATCTAGACACCAAGAATGAAAATTATCTGAAACGAGCATATTTACTTGTTCAAGCCGTTTATTCCCCAATGTGTGGCCAACATACTACAGATGTACTTGTTCAGAATCTATTTTTGATGCCACACCTCATTGTAACGAATCGTTAGAAATGTCTCAAACAGAAAAATGCACAAATATACTGCATGTTTTTTAATACATCTTTTAAACAATGGCAAATAATAGCTATGAATACCATTCTTCGTAGCTGCTATCACATTCTAAACAGGTTTTCTCGAAATCGCCTTGAATACTCTGTCTATAATTCTGGGGTATGAAATGAAAGATTTTATACCAGTGTATCTATGATTATTTTACATTTTACCGTCCGTGACCTTCTTGTTTTTATTTGTAAAAGATTTGATAATATTTAATTTATTGTACCATATATGCTCGCTTATAAGTGGATATACACCGGCATATCTGGGTTTGAGGAGTCTGCAGTTAGACTCAACTTACAAGGGGGTTCGTATTGTATCTTTACATACGAGTACATGCTGTTGTGAGAATATAAGTATAAGTTTTTGATATTAGAATCTGAGCAGAGTCTTTGTGCTTCAACATTTTTGTAACTGTAAGGCCCGGTCTTAGCAGTGGCAAACGAGTCCATTATAAAAGCCTAGGCTTCACGCTACTCGTAGGTTCATCGATTTATTCCTGCTAATGACTGGATATCGAAATTGATGACATATTGTTCTGTTGTCGGAAGCTAGAGCCAATTTTCCTGACTGTATCTTCAACCATATAATACCCAACTGCTATAATATCAGTCCTAATTGTAATTTATGCATGGCGAACAGTTCAGACTCTTTATTTACATTGCAGATGTTTATTAAATGGTGCCTGGTTAGTATGCGATTGTGCTTAGAACTTTTTTCCAAAGTATTCATTGTCTATTATTGAATTATCAGGAGTAATAAACAATTTACAGAAAACTGTAATCGCCAAAAGATTTTTTCGAGTCCAAAGTCATTACAACAAGTTGAAATAGAGGCTAGCGGGGCATCTACAACTGTAATGAATCAGAAAAGGTGATCTCCATTACTCCATTGTTTAGAATACTGTTATTTGTTAATCGTTGTAATGCGAAAGTAAAATGATCAAATTTAAATTGATCATGTCACTTCGTCATGCTAAAGTAAACTCTCAAACTTTGCATACTTTCTAAAAGAGTAAACATACAATCGGATGTATTGTCAATTTTCTTAACATACTAAGTAGTCAGCAACACTTGGCACCAATTTACTAGCGTAAGTGAACTAACGGACGTTCCGATTAATGTGCAGTTGAACATTCGGGAAGCGAAGAGTTGTTGCTGTACACACGTCTAACAAGAAAGTGCCACACTGACTGACATTTGTTTAAAATTTTACCAAAGGCATATGTGCGTGACTTGTATGATCGTATGGCTCCTCAAAGGTTACAAATCAGTCAGTTATAATATAATCTTCTTGACTTGCAATCCTAACAATGTGGTCGCAAACAATAATAACTGTACAGGGCGGATTAGAAAAACAAAGTCAAAAACAACAAATGACGAAAAAAACAATCGGGACATTTCCAAGAGAAACTTGACTTTAGAATTACATATAAACAGATAAATACCCGTGTCTGTTCAATTACTGGTTCCTGTTAATTCTTGTGACCGTTATTTCCTAATCCTGATATAGTCTTCGCTGTTTAACATAGTTAACACTGGTCCATTTTGTTCTGTCTTTGGTCGAATGCTGGTTTAAACGTCATTTATTTACAACAGTCATCGTGGAAAGTACATAAACTTCAACAAGAGATATAGAGAACTGTGCAGCAAATATAAGCTTACTTTGAGCTCTCTCCACGGTAGCAATGTCATTGAGTTTTATATTGAGGCAGATGTGGTTAATGAAAGCATAATATTATAAACACTGAAACATTCTAATGAGGTATTGAAAGAACATTGTACATACAATATTGCAATATTGTCAGACAGTAACTTATAAACGTTTACAGCAGAATACTTGAAAATCAATATATTGTAAAAAGAAAGAAAAAATGATGGAGAAGAGGGGGGTAGATAAAAGACTCAAAGTCAGCTCGGGTGGTATTTATTTCTGATAACAAAATACATACCAAAGATATAACAGCTTAAAATGCAGTCATAAGTTGCTATCAAGCAATCTTTTAGTTGCAATTATGTAATTATTCGCCGTCTTGACGACTTTGTTGACCTCAGCCGATTGCAATGGTTAACGCACTGATAACGAAGTTAGATCTGTAATATGGGGCAATATTAATATTGATCAGCTTCTGAGGGTAACGGACCATGCCAGTTTTTGGCTAGATTTACTACGTCAACGTTATAGTCTATTATACCTTTTATAAGTCAAAATATAATTGTAGACATAAATAATTATATAAATCAGTATATATAATATTTATCTCCATGAATCGTGATTTTAGCATATGCATATCATTTACGACATATCTTAAAATGTTGAAGTCATTTACGACAAACCTTAAAATCGTTTAAGTCATTTATAACACTCTTTAAAATCTTTTAAGGTTAGGGTAGTAAGATGCCTTGTTGACAAAATATGATCCGTTGCAAAATAAACAGATTCCTGCAGGTAGAAATATGTTTACAAAATAGACTCGTTTTTGCGAAATGAAATAACATATGAGGAATTGTGTATCTCGCAAAATTTCAAACAAAAATCAATAAAACAATCTCAAAAGATATTTTTTTTAAGAACAAAAATCATGTTCAACATAACGAATTGGCTGAAAGTAATTTGTTTTGTTGATGTAGGAAATTGATAAAATATTGTTAAAAAGCCTTATTAGATACAAATGCACATGCAATATTAAGTATCAATCAATCAATCAATCAATTAATCAATGAATCAATCAATAAGTCAGTGAGTCAGTTAGTCAATCAATCGAGAGAGAGAGAGAGAGAGAGAGAGAGAGAGAGAGATTACAATGACGTCCATACTGGCAGAACAAGTTAGGTAACTCCGTACATTTTTACTTTGATGACTTGACTACGATCCAGTCTTATATTTATTTCTATATGAGAAAATAATTCAAGCAATGTTCTACCTTAAGCACATATATTGTTGGAAATAATTAAAAACCGTATAATTGACGGTAATCCATCAGTTTGCATATTTTTCGATAAAAATGTGTTCTTGCTTTAATGACATAATCGTTGAGGTCAAAGCCAGCGATCTTTGCTTTAATACTGTTCGATAGTTTATCTCAGCTAGTTTATCTCAGCTTGTCATATTGATTTGTAAAATAATTTTGCTAATAAAATAACACGAAGGCCATTATCCGTCTTTCAAATGTTTGCAAAGAGTTACTACTAATAGCTTTGGGGAATAAATGCAGAATTATTCCGGGTGGGCGCTTATTTGCTACCAGCGATTTGACTTGGACAATGCGGATATTGATTGTGGTTATAAAATGCATTGTTTGTGACACTAAAGGTGCATTTAACATAAAAATGCAATAAATCCTTCTCGTGTTTCAGCCATGTTCGTGGTATATGTGTGCAGTTTCTGATCCTGTCCGCCTACTTTTCAAGCATTATATATCCGAACTGAATAATCGTATCTTAAATTAAAGCATGCGTCTGCCTGTGTTTATTTTAGTCTAATACATTCAATATTTCATGCTCAGGTATAATAGAACATTCCAGTTCTATGTCACCTACCTCTTTAGTCGACGTGTGACAGAATATTTCTAATAAATATCTATTCGAGTTTCATTAGTCATATTTCTTTATTGTTGTATATAATCTATATTTGTTTTTATATGTGATATAATATTTGGCGAAATGTATGAAGAGCGGTAATTGTATGTCAGGTTGAAACATTTTTTGAAAAAAGGCGTTACGTATCCTTAAAAAACACATATCATTGGTCCTCGCTCTTAAGTCGAGACCGACTGTAAACATTATAGACCCTGCTGTGTCTTGACATAATGAGCAGGCAGATCAATGTCGATCTTGTTGTTCCACTGACTACTCCTAACAAACTGCACAGACACATATATGCCGGCACATTATGCGACTGCAGATCGGGATCTATGAGTGTGGAGTGGAACTTTTTCTTATAAGTGAGTACATACGGTAAAATGCTATTATTGTGCAAACGATTATAAGTATCAATAATCAATTGTGAAACATAATATCTTCATCCCTCTTGTCGCCATTAAAGATGAATGTGTTGTGGAACACTGTATGTGGGTGGATGTATGAACACAAGATGGATTAATACTGGATAGATCGATTCTCAAAGACATGGCAAACCTGCATCTTGTCTAACATAATAAAAAATTAATAGAATATCTTCCCCTTTTTCACAAGAACAAAAGCATAGACGAATTGGTTTTAATTGCGACAGAAATAACTTCAATTATTTATTGATATCTACGCTGTTTCCTGTTTCATAGACGACGTGGACAATTGAATTTCTGTGTATCTTCCCTCGAGACCTTTTTATGC
>JAECUM010086868.1:0-21916 GCA_016617855.1 Megalonaias nervosa | reverse complement strand
ACACATACATGCACACAGATACATACATATAAATTAGGCAAGTAATTTTTAGGCCTTCAATTTGTTGTACAAATTGAATGACTTGAAAGGAGAGGAGACAGAGTGCGTGTTAACGGACAAGAGTTATTTCTTTACAGCAAATAAGGTAATGGGATGAAAAATTTACAAGACTTTGAATGCCAAAACAATGAACGGTAAAGAAAGATGTACTCGTAGAATGGAAATGATTTGATGAATCGTTCCTTAGTTTTAAACCAGCTGGAAAAAAAAGGTCATTAAGACAAACGTAGGAAGCGCAATACAGATATGATAGTATCAAGGATACTGTGATATCAAGGAAAATACAACTTTCAGCTTTTGAAAGATAAATTTTTTCGTTAATGTGACAGATGTGAAAGAAAAAGAAACAAATAACAGGAGCGCGTTAGATATTGTTTGATTTGATGTTTTGCGGCACAACCACACAACACGTTATTTATTGAGTAAATTGCCTTGCCCAAGGAAACACCACTGCAGTTAGCCTCGGGCTGGTCCTACGGTGGGATTCGAACCCGCTCCTTTTGGTCGAGAATGCGGAGAATGGAGTCAAAACAAACATGATATATGCATTTGTGTTGATCAACGACCGGAGAGAAAAAAAAAATCCAAAAGAAAAGAAACAACAAACAAACAAGAACAAAAACTAAAACTAAAAAAAACAAAACATCACAGGCAAATAACAAACTGGTACACATAAAAGCATGATAAGACGGCTACAGTCTACACTGAGCGGCGTAATAAAGGAATCACAGAAGAATAATACAGCATTCACGTATAAAAAGTTTATTCCAACCAGAATACATATAAAAAGCAAAAGCAATGTAAACGACTACAAGTTAGTCTGGAAGAATTTTAACAAAGTAAAAAGTGAAGCAAATCACACAAATGTTAATGCATTTGTGACAACATTTAAACTTCAAAAAGAATAAAGTCGCTAAATCTTAAATTATGAATTTATCTGGATAAATTTTGGGTTTGAACGAAACGACTTTGAAATAATTAATTTTATATGTCACGAAAAAGACGAAGATCTTTATTGCCGTATATTCAGATTAAACTATCACGTGATAGGATCAGTCTCTAACAGTGAAGTGTGAACTAACATATTGGACGTACATCTTTGTATGTGCAAGATAACAACAACCTGAGAGATGACGTGTATACAAGACTGAAACAAAGCAGGCGATCGTTTTAGGTGCACTAGTTCGAAACAGAACATTTATTGCACAGTCTATGTCTGCAATACCACTTGCAATAAGGAATAAGCAAAATGGCCTGTAAAGACATTGATAGATTGAATTTAAAAAACATTTCAGGAAAGGAAGAAGTTAAAGGAAAGGTTATGTTTGGTTTAGTGCTTTACTGCACAGCATCACAAATAGGCTATTTAGTGTCGAGGCATTTGGAGTAAAATGACTTGCCCAGGGACGCACCACTGTAGCTGACCCAGACTGGCCCGATAGTAGGATTCGAACCCGCACCCTTTCGGTCGTTAGTTCAGCACGCTGACCACTTTGTCAATGCAGCTCCATGAAGGGAAAAGAGATAAGTGAAGCGTCGAAGAAGTTCGATTCCGAATAATATTAACTGCAATGGTTACAAATTTAATAGACAAACTTTAACTCTTTGCTGTTTAAATATTTCGTACATAAATGGAAAGTTGTACTACAATCGATCTTTCGAAAAAAGACCATACCGACAGTGACGAAGGATTCTATAAGGAACTCTGTCTCATCAATCAAATTGACAAAAGAAATTGTAATATATCGATATAACTGCCAAGACTTAATATATCGATATAGTTGTCAGACTTGATTTTATTCATGGCTACTATAATGTTTTCGAGCATCATTATTTTGAACTAAACAACCAAAATCTGTTACTATTGTAACAACTGTTTTATAACCTCAAAATGTAGACGAATAAAGTAAAGGAGAGAAAGGACTTCAAATATTGCCAACGAAGATAATATTGAGGCTGAACGTTTCAAACACAGATAAAAAATTAAAAATCACTACTAGTAATATCTAAACGGAGTATTTTATCAAGTTCGGTATTGCTCGAATTAATTAGCCGTAGAAATGCTACTGGCCTCAAACGAATCTCATACTGATGGTGTGTTTGTTTTTGAAATCTAAATTTGTGTACATTTGACCTGACCAAATCGATGACGCTAAAATATTTCAGTGGAATCAGCACTTCTTTATCACAGATGAACTATTAAGTTAAATTGCTATCACGTCAACTTTCTTTCAGATGATGTTGATGGTTATTTGAAGCAATGGCAAACGGATATCATCAATATACTGAATATCAGCATACAAAATGAGGAAGGTCAGAGGCCTTCACGCTATGCCTGCAACGTATGTTTTCCAAGTAATGTAAATAGAATAAATTACAAAAGCAAACCTTTTCTTATATTCTGTTTTATATGTAGTAAAATAAAGTCATAAATATACATGACAGGACCTAGTGAGTTCAGTTTATCTTCACACACTGGCCAAAAACAGAGAATAGAGGAGATAGATGTAACATTATTGAAAACAAATAACAATGAGTTAAACATCATGAACAAAATCTATCATCACTTTTTGCGATTATGTTAAATTAACTGAAACAAAAACATGAAATTCAACAAAATGGTCAAGATGATAAAAAGCTAAGGAATGAGATGAGACAAGACGTTACATTTACTGAAGTCGACAACAACATACACGCTGAGGTCAAGTAATTAAAAACAGATACACAAGAATTGGTTGATCGAGAAGTGGTTAATAAAATATCTACGTGGTTCAGGGTACTGTTGTCGAAATAGACCAATCAAAACTGTACATTCACACACACACACACACACACACACACACACACACAAACTGATAATGGCACAAATGCAAAAGTTTCCCATGTTTCGAGCTAAACAAGGTCTTCTCAGTAGAAGAAAAAAATTTACATCCACAAAACACTGAACACATAAAACAAAAAATTTTCTTGACTGCTACAATGTTTGAATGTCGGTGAAATATACGAATGAAACTGAAAGAAAGAAAGAAAGAGAGAAAAAAGAAAGAAAGAGAGAAGAAAGAATGAAAGAAAAGTAGAAAGAAAGAAGACAAATTGCTAACATTGTAAACTGGAAAACTACACACACACACACACACACACACGCGCGCGCGCGCGCGCACACACACACACACGCATATATATATATATATATATATATATATATATATATATATATATATATATATATATAATTCTACCTTCAGCCCAACAAAGTTCTATAACAAATATAATAGAAAGGATTATAGTGCCTGCCAAATTTTACAAAATCTAATTTCAGGCTGGGAACAAAGGACGGGCACAAGGCGCAATGAAAAATCAACGCCACCTACGAAATAAACAACAGAAATTATATCCCGGAAAAGTTATGAATGGAGGTAATATGGAAATCTAAATAAGAGCATCGTGTATCGGGATAATGGTCAAGAGTGAAAATAATAATAATAATAATAATAATAATAATAATAACAGGGTTGAATTCTTTTAGGAATTTTTATTAAATGCAATATTTACTCTTATAACTCAAACGTTTATTATTTTAATAAAATTATGGTTGCTAAACTAGAGTCGCAATACCTTTTGCATGCACAAATGTACTATAATTTTTCTTCTTGTATTTTCAGTATTAGTGACATCGTACAGACCGGAAGAGCTGCTTTGTCTGCAAGTTATCCTCTGCTTTAAGGAAGATGGTCATTTTATATGTAATTTGTTTATATATAAAATGTAACACTTCGTATAAATGTATTTCTATATCCGAAATTTTAATTTCTATATCAAGTATTAAAGTTATGGGGAAAATCTTTTCATAACAAGTTGTGAAAACAACTGGAACAAATAATCTTCGTAATATTAATAATAATAATAATACATGCAAAGAGTTACTGAATATTTACTTGGGTAAAAGATATCGCAAAACTGCGTACGTACGATAAACGTATGTATAGCTGTAAGATTGCATTGAGAAGGTTAGACATTTTAACCACGAGTTTTCAATTGTGTTATCCAGTATCGTTCCTTGCACGTGCGTTATATATTGGTCCACCATATGTTTGATTTAATTGGTATCATCTCTAGGGACTGAACTGAATGCCCAGTCGAATTTTAGGAATTGGTGAGTATAGCGTTGATTTGGCTGCGATTTGGGTTCTTGTGTTTATTCGCTTTTTGAAATCAACGGTTTCGCCAACATATTGAGTGGCATGGATTTTGCATGTTGGAAGATAGAATACATTTGTGGTTTGTCACCCTAACTGGTGACTGATAGTGGAGCTAACTCATGTCGCTGAACTTCTGAACGATCTGGTCTCGAACATGTTTGCAAATTAGGCCATACGTTTGTTTGAAGCAAATCTGTGATGCGAAGGTTGCGTGTTAAAACCCAACTATGGCCACAAAATGTTTTTCTCTTGTCTTCTCCATTTATTTTGTTTTATTCTATTTTAGAAAACAAATTTCAAATTTATATATTATAACAGCAGATAGATTTCATATCATACATAAATACATAAACACATGAATGAATTTCTCACGGTATCGTTATGTCTTCACATCAATATATGCAAGGGGACGATGCTTATTTATTTATTTCAAGTGTATTTTACTTGTAGCATTAGCAAACATATCTCATTTGTTTGAGAAATAAAGGTCCAGTATTTGGTTCATAATTAAAATCTTACGTAAGAAGCCTGAGTTTGAGTGATAACATATTCTAAATATAGTCCTCATCGAGTATTATGCACCGAAAAGTAATACAGGTGGGCGTGGCTTTTAAAACAAAATTGTGTTCATAAAGGTATGAACCGGAAAAAAGTCAAAAGGGCCGGGCCAATCAGATTGCTTTAAATCGTAATGACAAAAGAAAAATGTAATTATAGAGATGTAGTTACAATTGCTTAATAGACAACAACTTCAAACACTCAAAAAAAGTTCGTGACGTTAGACGTTTTTAAGTCTGAAATTACATCCCAAACATTAGTTAACAGTTATGGATTTAAAATTAGTGTGTGTGTGTGTGTGTGTGTGTGTGTGTGTGTTGATTCAACAGGATCTCAGTAAAATATTTGTCGTTTAAGTCTTCGAGCGCTTTCGCATAATCGTCATGAAAGCTATTCACGTATATAAATTATATTTTCAAATATTTATTGCAAGTGAACAATTTGACGTTATTGTTAGGTTTATATACACCAAATTAGTAACGACGCACTAAAAACAAAACTTGAGGGAAAACACATACTGGATTGACGGGGTGGGGTCTATACAAAAGATGCAGAAAAGAAAAAAGAAACAACGGAAAAACCATATTCAATTGAGAAAACTACATAGCTTTCTTCTATTGTTGCCAGATTAGCAAACTATCATAACAATAATCAGATATGGGTTGATTTCTGTGATTATATATTGATCACACAGAGAAGCAAAATTGTTTTGACCTAATTCCAGGCTGAGGACAAAGGATGCGCCTGAAGGAAATCAATGCCACCTCAGACTAGGTACTATAATCAGTACTAAATATATTATATCCCGGAAAAGGTATGCGCGGGGGAGGCAGTAAAGATTATTCATGAATATTTGTATCGAGATAATGAACATGAAATAATAATAATAATAATAATAATAATAATAATAATAATAATAATAATAATAATAATATTATTATTATTATTATTATTATTAGTAGTAGTAGTAGTAGTAGTAGTAGTAATAACAACAACAGTAATAATAACTCATATAATGAGGGAATAGATACTGTAGCACGCCAAAGGAGTTTCTTTACCGAGCGAAGTCAACCCTGGCGTGAATCCCGCTAGAAGTCGCATGTTTCTCCTGATTCCAAGGACTTCCATACATGTACTGTTGTAAAATGGAAATTCCAACGCGTCCAGACTATAAATAATTTTCTCTCTAATTAATACATGACCACAAATCTCACAACTTCCAAATTGCCTGTCAACCTCAGAACTGCATGGTTTCTCCTCATTAAATTTCCGTAACGTTCCGCCAGTATTTCACACCGTGTAAATATACAACTCAACCACCTAATACAGGTAACTATTTTTACTACGCCACCTTAGGCCAGTCAAATCATGATCTTAAGCCTCAGTTCGCTTGCAACTCTACCCCATATTTACCATCATAGCAACAATAAACGGCGGCTCCTGACGATGGAATGGTCCCTTTTCTTTTATTCTATTGTGCATTGTACCAGTCCCCAATCATAAATACAGCAAATGGAGTCACACAGTCAATTCACACAATTAGATTTTAAAAATGACTACTGAGCGACAGGGACACTCATGCGGCTCAGACCTGAATTCACTAAAAGTAAACCATGTCATCATGAAATCTCACTAACACTTCACTCTGTGACGTTTGCCCCTAGTAACTGGCTAATCATTCGGTCTGAGAACTATCTCCCCAGCACCGACTTCCCATAATTAAACAAGTAATCACAAAAATCTAAGAGATCCTTAAAATGAGAGTTATAAACAATTGCGCATACTCCAAATTTATTACAATATTTACTTTGTGTAAATATTGTCGTAAGAGTTACGTTCGGGTGATAAACTGATGCCAGAATATATTTTATAAGACTGTATTGGATAGGTTCGATTTTCTCGTAAAGGTCAAATATTCCATAAGTTTTCAGTTGTAGTATTTAGTTAGGCACCTTGGAGATGCGTTCGATAGCGATTTCAGATTACACTAAATCGGCAGCATCCTGAGGGATTCTACTGAATATCCAGTTAAGTTAAAGAGGTTAGCAAGATTCGTGCTTTGTTACGAATATGGCTCCTGTGAGTATTCATTTGTTTTCTGCTATAAACGGTCTCGCGAGCATATCGAGTGGCACAGAGTTAGCATGTCAGGATATAGATTCCTTTTTTGGGGTTCTTCATGCTAACTTCTCATTGATAGAAAATTTAACTGTATTTCTTAACTTCAGAACGTTTTGGTATGGGCATATGTTTGCAGACTGGTGCCAGTGCTTCCGAATGATCTTTTGTGGACACGGAGTAGTATAAGTAATTTGAGGTTTCTATTTCAGAGACCCCCTACCCCTCCCAAAACGTAATACGTTAACATTTTTGTCAGCAGCCGTTTTTAGCTTAAAATGATAACTTTTATATGGTAGACTTTTCTAACATATTTTCTGACAAAAATTTGTTTTGTCGGGGTAGGGGGTCTCTGAGATAGGAACACTCAATAACTTATGCTACTATTACACTCTAGAAATTATTTTTATAGTTTTAGACAAAATTTCATATTAAACAAATGAAATATATATATAATGTATCACTATAATCCAATCCGACATGATGGATTTGATCTGACAAGCAGATTTTGTAAGAGATTTAATTCGATTAGAGCAGCCTCAGGTTATACTGGTATAGAAAATAAAATAATAAGCGATTGTATTAAAAAAGTTGGATATCATATATCACCAAAATATGAGTCAGTTTGGTTATTCGCGGCTGAAAATGATGTGAGAATAGCGGGTTGGGCAGATGATGTGATGACATTTATTGATAATATGGTTGATATTTTATTTGATAACGATATTTCTAAAGCTATACAAAATTAAACATCTACTGTTGTAACCCATATTTTATTATAATCTTTTCATATCTGCTAACTCTCATTGGCAGAATATCTGTTAACATACTGTCAATGATACGAAACTCTCGTATTAAATCGTCCATATCATATTTTATACCCCGCAAGTAAGATCGAATCTGATCAAGTAATTTTTTATAGGTGATACTTGCTGTTTTGCAAGCATTTTTTTTAGTCGCGAGTCGAGGCTCAATTTTTTTACACGCTGTTGCAAGAGAAACGCCGACACCAGATATTATTAACAAAAACGGGTTTAATGATGCGCCACTTGAAATTATACCAGAGCTGGTCATGATCAGAGGCAAATATGATATCACTCGAACTATTTTGGTATGGTATTTGTAACATTTTTTTATACACCAAAGTTTTTTATGATAATATTTATGATATTGCATTAGAGCATCCACATCTTGTTTTGGAATGTTTTCTGAAATATGATTAAAATCGACTATATTTTTTTTCATTATATAATATTTGTTTACATATTTTATACAATAGTGCCAGTCTCTGGGTTTGATTTATTATAATTAACTTAATTGTGGTGTTTCAGCTATGAATTCCAGACACCACCAGTAAGACACTTCATTTATTTTTTTATCAGCTACCAGCATAAACGTTTCTTCAGTATCTTTATTTAACACTACAGATACAGTTTCAGAAAAAACATCGCTTGAATGACGCCATAGATATGTGGTAAATATACTAAATTTTTCACTGCTAAATATGGACAACCTATATACACCAGTGACTTCCGCGGTATGTTTGATAGTGTTATTTTGCTGTGTCCATATTGCTGATCCTGATGTTACTGTGTATACCACATTGATGATCTGCTTGTGAGGAATTTTAGTAAGTAACTCTGTTACTAGATTTGTTTTTTCAATAATATTAGGTATTCCATTAATAATGTCGTTTAGTTTTGTGTTAATGTCAACAAGTTTAATATCAACGGTTGGTGGAGTTCCAAAAAATTCATTAATAGATCTGTTTATATTTCTACGAAAATTCAGGAACGTTTGTACGTGATTGGAAAAATCAGTTTTAAATGCGTTAATTCCATCATTAACTGTTTTTATTGCCGTTACTTGATCACTAGCGATCTTAATATCGCTATCGTCGACGTATTTCTTTGTTGCTGCGTCAAAATCTGTTTCTGGTGTTCTGAGATTATTAATACCATTATTGTTCATGTTGAGGAATGCGCGCATTATACCACCATTAACTAACACATACTTAGATTCTTGATCGTCGACGTATTTTTTTGTTGCTGCGTCTGATTCTGCAGTTGGAACTCGAAGGTATGTAATTTTTTTCCCCGACATGATAATATTACCTGTAACTGTCCCACCTATTTTATCAAGTTTGTTATCATCAACATACTTTAACTGCAAATAACTTACCGCTTGAGTTTGATTTAAGTTTGCTGGCGGATATCCGGTCTCCAAATTTATAATTTTTTTTCCTGACATATCTAAGTTACCGCTTAAAGTTCCACCAGATTTATCTAGTTTATTATTGTCGACTAATTTAAGTTGTGCATAACTAACGGCTTGTGTATTAACAACATTTATTGGTGGATAATCTGTTTCTAACTCTAATACTCGCTGATTTGACATAAACAAGTTTCCCGTCATTGTGTCGCCGGATTTTTTTAGATAGCCTGATAAATCAACCTTGCCGTCTGTTATACTTTCAGCTGATGAATCTCCTACTAATGTTCCAAATTTTGAATAAAAACTCATTATTTATTTATCGTTTTACAAAATTATATAGCATAAAATTATATAATAGTAATGGCAAAATCGTCTATATTAAATTTTGATACAGAACGTTTGGTGAAACATAAACATAACAATGAACTTCCAGATTGTCATTATCTTATCGTTGGGAGAACCGGATCGGGAAAACAAACTTACTTATGAATTTGCTTCTAGGAGATAATTTTAACTACGATCGCATTTATATTTACACGATTAACCCGCAGCGGGATAAGTACGAGCTACTTAACAATTATAATGACAAACTTCGTGATGATCTTGAAGCTGGCGAAGATTTTTTTATTATCAAACAACCAGAAGAACTTATTCCAGTTAATCAACTTGATTCGTCCGAACACAAGATAGTTGTTTTTGATGATATTCCGTTAAACAACGAGGAAATGAATAAAATCAGATCGTATTTTTCACCGTCGCGAAATAAGAAATGTAATTCTATTTATCTCGCTCAGGGTTTTTAAAACGTTGATAGATTTATTAGGCGAAATACTGGTTGTTTTATATTATTTCCAGGACTTGATAATGTTGACGTTAGAAATATCGCGAACGAGCAATGTGGTGATGTAACAAAAGATAAATTTATTGAACTATATCATCAAGCAACGGCAAATAAATACGACTTTTTTTAATTTGATAAATTAACAAATGATACCAGTAAAATGTTTCGATGTTGTATTGAAAAATATCTACAGTAATTTTTATACAAAATAGTATATAATTAATGGAAAGACAAGCAAAGTACAGAAAACATATAGAAGATCTAAAAAAACTTGCGCAATCTCAGGCAAAATTTAAACAGATAGTACAGCAAGCACAACGTGGCCAAATAGTTGCAGCAGAAACAGCAGCAACCGCTCTCAAACCAATTACTGAAGCTTTACTTGGAAAACAACCTGAAACTAAACCATTATCAGAAGAAGAAGTAAAAAAAATACAAGAAAAAGGTTTACTCGGACTTGTTAAAGAACAACAAGAAGCATCTGCTGGAAGAATTATTGAGAGATCTGATGCGGAGAGAAAAAGATTAGCTGAGGCACTTGTAGCGCATATAGTTAATCCTGCTGCAAGACGAACTGAACTAAGAAGGTTGTTGAATAATCCACTGGAACTTCAACAAAGATTAGCAGAAGCAGTAGTAGTTGGACCGATTGAGAGAAGGTTAGAACAAGAAGAAGAACTTAGAAAAGAGAGAGAAGAAAAAAGAAGATTTGACCATGATTTATCAAATATAGATAGAAAAATAAGAGATAGCGAATATAAAGATTGTAATAAAAAAATATAGTGAATTTAGTGATGTGAGAATATATAATGTTGAAAAAGATAAATTTAAAGCTGACGAAAAAATTGCAAAATTAAAAGAAATAAAAAGAGGGTGATGAGCATCTCAGCAAAGTAGTTTTAGAAAATAAAAATTACTATAATGACATTAAATTATATCGACATGGAATTATCGCTGATCTTTATGTTAAGGTTATTAATAATATAAGAAATAAACAATACCGTAGTCATCATAATAGTGGTTTAAGTGCCGAAGCAAAATTATTAGATGGAGGACAAGAAGAATCAGCATATACACCACCAGCTCCTATAATGACTGAAGAAGAATTACTAAATTCAGAACGTGAATATAAAAGAAATCGTGATGAATATAAAGACAAAGCAGAAGAAGAAATAACATCAGAAGAATATTTTGCTTTTATGAAAGAAAATGACATTTCTGACGTTGATAATATATATAATTGGGAAAAAGATAAACACGATAATCTCATTGAAAAATTAAAAAATATCATTGAAGAAGGTAAAGGAGCTTTTAAAGAAATTGATACAGCTCCAATGGTAAATATTGAAAAACTTTTTAAAAAATCTAGAGATGCTGTTATTGCCAGTGTTTTTAAAGCTACTGCATCAAAATTTAGAAATAAAAAATATACTGAAGAAGGGTATACTTTTAAAAAATTATTTGAATATTATGATAATGAGCGTTTTAAAAAACTTTTAGAAAAAAAAGGAATTGGAGTTAGAACATTTTCATCAGTTACTGAAATGATTGGCAGATTAAAGCCATTGATATCATCAAAAGAAGCTGGAAATGTTGGTGATGAAATTGACAATGAAATTATTGACATACTTGATAATTTGAGATCGGAAAATTTATTAACAACTGACGAATACGAAACTTTACACCGCGACTTAATCGCGGTGATTTGATATCAGATCGCGGCGATTTAATTTTATAAAAATATGATAATAAATGTCAGCAACACTATTACTAGACTCTAGCCAATCTGATAAAGATAGCGCAAATTTTTCAGTGAAGTATATTCCACCAATAGAACTAGATCGCGAAAAACAGTATGAAATTGGACTAATTTCCTGCACTTGTTGGAATGCTATGGCTAACGTAAAAACTGGAGTAAACGATGAATTTTCATTTGGTGTTCCTATACGTACTCCACCATTTGTCGCGTGGAAAACAATTAAAATTCCACAAGGAGCCTATAATATTGCTGATCTAAATTAAATAGTAAAAGGACTTATAACAAAAAATAAAGGTATAGCTGATAATTTTGAGCTTACACCAAATTATAATACGTTACGCGCAAGAATGAAATTAAAAGATATAACAGTTAGTCTTGTATCGCAAACAAGTATCGCACCACTGATAGGATTTTATAATTATGTATATCCTGCTCTTAATCGTGATAATCCCGAAACGTATGAAGGTGAAAAGCCAGTAAATATAACCGAAGTAAACACAATACTGATAAATTGCTCCATCGCATCTGGTTCTTATTCAGCTAAAGGTAGTAAAGGACAAACGATATACAGTTTTTCACCAGAAGTTCCACCAGGATCTCTTATGCAAATTAGTCCACGTCATATTATTTATTATCCGCTAAATGTTGAAAATCAAATAACAGAAGTAAATATGCAGTTGACAGATCAGTCTGGAAGACAGTTAGATTTTAATAATGAAATTGTTACTTATTATTTACACCTACGCAACGCGTAGGCGCGTTAGAAAATAAAACAGAGAAACTCTAACAAATTCAATGATTTTAATAAATAAAAAAATAATATTAGTGTTTTATCACGCTCAGACAAACTTTAGAATTAAATAAAATGTTTTTTTTTAATCTAACATTTTTATAAAAAATGTCAACAACATTATTATTGGATTCTAGCCATAAAAATGATAGCGCAAATTTTTCAGTAAAGTATATTCCACCAATAAAACTAGATAATGAAAAACAATATGAAATTGGACTTATTTCCTGCACTTGTTGGAATTCTATAGCTAATGTGAAAGCTGGAATAAATGATGAATTTGTATTAATTGCTCCAAATACTCCTAGCACTCGTAAATACGTGATTAATCAAACACTTTATATTCCACAAGGAGTTTATAATATCACTGATCTAAATAAAACAATAAAAAATGTAATAATAAATACAATAAAAGAGAGTAGCAACAAAGAAATGATAGAAATGTATAAAGATTTTAACCATTTTGAGCTAGAAGCAAATTACAATACGTTACTTACAAGAATGACATTAAAAAATATAGGAATTATTTTTAATCCACCAAGAAGTATTGCACCACTGATCGGATTTATTCCTCATTCTAATATTATCTATGGTAGTAGAGATCTTGATATTCCCATGACACATGACAGCAGAAAGCCAGTAAATATAACCGAAGTAAACACAATACTGATAAATTGCTCTATCGCATCTGGTTCTTATTCAGCTGAAGGCAGCAAAGGTCAAACGATATACAGTTTTTCACCAGATGGTCCACCTGGTTATCTTATACAAATTATTCCTCGTAAAGTTATTTATTATCCGCTAAATGTTGAAAATCAAATAACAGAAGTAAATATGCAGTTGACAGATCAGTCTGGAAGACAGTTAGATTTTAATAATGAAATTGTTACTTATTATTTACACCTACGCGTTGCGTAGGCGCGTTGCATAGGCGCGAGCAATAGTAAACATATTTTCTGAAAGATTTGACAACAAAATTATACAACCTCAGATATAATGAAACAGAAAAAAGTTTATAGAAGAAAAATAGTAGGAGGATTTTTGGGAAATATGTTTGCTAAAATTATGAAAAATATTGCAGGAGTAGCTCATAAAGTTGCACCAATTGCAATTGACGCAACGAAAGCTTTTGCAACTGGAGCTGCATCTGCTGCTGGAACTGCTGTGGGGCAAAAAATAGCTGATAAAATAAAGAGCACACCGCAAAGCGGATTATCGCAACGTGGTATACCGACAATCAAACAAGCTATTTCAGAAAAAGCACCAACAAAAGAAACTCAACGCGCAATGATAACAACGACAAAAAAAACTTTTATCGCCACGAGGAGAACAAATTATACAAAAATTAATATCTAAAGTAACAGCGCCGCAATAGCTTCGCTATCATTAATAACAAAATTTTGTATAACCTAAATAAATAAAAAAATGTCTGTACAAAATTATCTCGATTTAGCAGAAATTTATGACACAGACGACACAGTAACAGAATTTGAGTATGTTGAATATCTTGATGAAAATTCCAACGAACCTAATAAGGCTGGCCAAAGAACATTTAATATTCGAGACGAGGACGTATTTCTACTGCCTCATAAAGCAATGTTAGAAGTTCGTGGCCAGATTATGACAGCAGCTGTTCCACCTGTCGCAATTGCAGATGGAGTAGAAGTAGCTCTTATAAATGACGGTTGGTGTTTATTTAAAAGTGCTAAATATCAGCTGGCCAATCAAACTGTCGAAGATATTTCAAATCACTTACAAGTTGCAAGTACAATCTTAAATATTATTTCATTTTCCGACGATTACTCCAGATCAACTGCAACTAATATGATGTGGTTTAAAGATACTGGACGTGGTTTAGCTGAATCTGAAGAATTTGTTCAAAAGGGTGTTTTGATACACGCAGCTGATGCTGCTGCAGATGTTCCAACTGTAAGAGGTTTTCTTATTGCTAATGCAGACGCGCTAGGTATAGCCGCACCAGCCGCAAACGCTAATCAAGACGCTACAAGAGTTTCACTTACTGCAGCTTGCAATAATCTTGGTATAACCGCACCAGATGCAGCTGCAGACGGCTTTGCAATGTTGGATTTAGTTATTAACACAATTGGATTTCGAAATAGAAATTACAATGAAGGTCATGCTAAGAGAAAGACACTTGCAGCAAGATCACGTCAAATTATAATGATGCTGCCATTAAGTACAATTTTTGGCTTTTGCAGGGACTATAATAAAGTATTTCGTGGAGTTAAACATACGCTTATTTTAGATCGATCAGATCAAAATGATTGTTTATTTCGACATGGCGGGGTTGATGTACAATTTGTCATCAACAAACTTGCACTATGGATGCCAAGAATAACTCCGTCAATCACTAAAATGGCGGAATTAAATAATATGCTGGAAAAACACACAAACAGAATTTATTTTCAGCAACATAGAATATATCAAACAGCAGTTCCGAATACCACAGATTACACATGGCGAGTTACAACAACACCAAGTGAACAAAAACCACGGCAATTATTTGTTGTATTTCAGAGACAAGATCGACGTAACAACCAAGAACAAAATAATGCGATATTTGATGATGCTGATGTTAGACGAACATATGCTAGAATAAATTCAAAACAATATCCTGAGCGAGCAATAGAATGTAATTTTGCAGATGACGCTAATAAAAACATTACTAGACCGTACATGTACCTGCTCGATGCAGTGCAAAAATATCAAGATGTTGGAGATGGATCTCAGATATCCGTAGAGGAATTTCGTACACTTTATCCGATATTTTATTTTGATGTTAGTAAACATAGCGAGCGAACTGTAGACAGCACAGCTGATATTGAAATTACTTGGACACTAGGAGCAGCTCCAGCAGCGCAGTTAAACGTGTATGCATTAGTGATAAGCGATAGATTTGTTACAATTGACTCTGTTGGAGGTAAAATGACAGTCCAAGTTTAAAGTGCTTTGCACTTTACTCAAAGTTCGAAGAACTTCAAGTTTAATCTGTAATCGTTATATAAGATGATAAAATATATTGTAAAAGAAATACATTTGACTGATGGTCAAGTTAAAAAATTAGCAGCTGCTGTTGCAAAACGGAGGCAGGTTTCATTAAAGATCAACCCAAGAGACTCCGTCTCTCACACCCAAGCAGGTGCTTTAACAAAATTGTTGTTAACCAAAAAACAAGTAAATAAATACGATCGCAAAAAAACTTTTGTTTTAAATTTAAGTGCTGCACAAATAACTGCAATGGCCCACCGCATCGCGGTGGATGGCAATTTCTTCGGTCCGGCATTATCTGTGATAGCCAGTACATTACTACCTAAAATCTTGCCAGTGTTAGGTACATTAGGATTAGCAGCAGCGTCTGGGGCAGTATCTGGCGCAACGGAAAAGGCAGTTAAAGGTAGTGGTATAAAAAAAAATTTCGTATGAGTAATCGATGGCAACAATTTTATCTGACTGATAAATATAATGCCAAAACGAAAAACAGCAACGAAAAGAAAGACGACGAAAAAAAAGACACGACAGCGAAAAGGTGGATTTCTTCCAATAGCCCCGTTACTAGCGGGATTGGCGGGAAGTCTATTGCCAGGCCTGTTAGGACGAGGACGAGGATTAATGTTGCCAGGAACAAGGCTGCGTTAAGCAATTTTGAGATACTTGACAAACTAAAAAATGTAAAACATTTCAGTGGAGTTTACTCCAAAGATGAACTTATGGTGATTCCAGCGCAAGCGACACCATCGTGTGTTATAAATATACAGGATTTCAATGACGGATCTGGCACGCATTGGGTAGCTGTTTATGATAACAATTATTTTGACTCGTTCGGAATTCCACCGAGCGACGCAGTAAAAAAATATATGAGTAAAAAGAAAATAATAAATTATTCGTCTAATCAAATTCAACCAGTTGGAACTTCCGTTTGTGGATATTATTGCGTAATGTTCATCAAACAGATGACAAAAAATCCAGATTTTTTAAAGTTCATTTTGCAATTTGATAAAAGACCTTCTCACGCTAATGATGAGATTGCATTTAATTTTTGTAAAGCTACCTAAAGATTGCAATTAATTTTATCTAAACTCACTGATATACAATGTCAACATATTGTCTTAAATGTAAAACTAAAACAGAAAATAAAGACGAAAAAACAGAAAAAAACAAAAAATAATAGAATAATGCTGAAAAGTATTTGTGCAATCTGCGGAAGAAAAAAAAGTATGTTTTTGCCAAAAACAAGCGGAGCGGGTTACCCTCCTGACGTTGTAAGGGATATTATTTTAGTAGACGACTAAATAAATAATGACATGCGGCTGCGATTGCGATAGAGATTTATGTCTCGAGCAAAATAAAATTGTTACATATTGCAAGAAATGCAAAAACAGAGAAATAATTGGAACAGGTATAGATATACATAAATTAATTGGCAAATTGCCGAGGCCAAAAGGCGGTTGGACATTACCAGGCCACAAATATATAGGTCCATGGAATCCTCTTGATGAACAACTCGACGAAAACGATAATCCGCTGCCAGGACAAGAGCCTTACAATCAAGTTGACGCAATAGCAATGCGTCATGATATCTGCTATAGAGATATTGAACTTCCAGACAGCAATCAAAATAAACACAGCTGCGATAAAGTAATGTTAGACGAACTTCGTGAAATGAAACCTGTAAATATGCGAGAACGTATTGACCGAAGGCTGGTCCAGGGTTTTATTGGAGCAAAATATAAATTAGCGCTCGGAAAAGAATTATATGATGATCTTGCCGTAGAACTACACAGGCCTAAAAAAAAAAGTTTCCGCGACGTAAAGTTGTCGCAAATGCCGTTGATGACATCTGGGCGATAGATTTAGTTGATATGTCAAATCTAGCTCAGTTTAACGTTGGCTCTGACGGCGCTCCAAAAAGATATCTTTTTAATGTTGTAGATGTTTTTAGCAAATACGCGTTTAGTATACCAGTTTCGGATAAAACAGGGAAATCTATGACTGATGCGCTAAAACAAATTATTGTTAACACAGAAAGAAAACCAAACAGAATCTGGACTGATCATGGGGCGGAGTTTTTTAATAAAAAGTTCGAGCAGTTTTTGGAACAAAATAACATTAAAAAATATGTTACAGGAAACGAGGGAAAAAAAGTTATTGTCGAGCGATTTAATCGCACATTAAACGAAAAAATCCATAAGTATTTGACAGCTAAAAACACGAATAAATATATTGACCATTTACAGAAAATTGTTACCGAGTATAATAACACGAAACACAGATCCCTTTCGCTAGGGAAAAGGAGAATGTCGCCAAACGCCGCCATTGCAAATCCAATACTAGCAAACGAAAACATGTACCGACGACACAAATTTAAAGTTGGCGATAAAGTTAGAATTTCGCTGACAAAAAAAAAACATTTGAAAAAGGATATACTCATAACTGGAGTGAAGAAGTATTTGTTGTTGATAAAGTACTTTTAACAATACTAGTTACATACTCGTTGAAAGATGTATTATGTGAGCCTATAACTGGCAGTTTTTACGAGCAAGAACTTCAGAAAACAGAACAAGATGTATTTGTTATTGAAAAAGTTATTAAAAAGCGTGGCAACAAAAGTTTAGTCAAATGGCGTGGATATAGCGATAAATTTAATAATTGGGTACCAACTCGGACGATTTCATCGACTGCGATTTCATCGACTGCAATTTCATCGACTGAATAATATTATTATAAATTTCCTCATATTTTATTAGTACTGACTTACATTTTACTGGTTTGCATAAAGAAATTAAATGTGATTTTCTCGCATCATCGACTGGCATTAAATTAAATATTTTAACAAAAATATAATCGTATTTTATATTTCTTTGTTGTCCAGGTATTTGTACGTTTAAAAAAAGCTTTATAAGTTGCCAAAATATTTGATGCTCTGCGATAGTAAAATTAAATTTTATTATTTTTTTAGCAATATGGTACTTAACATCATATCGCCCAGTTGTTGGTCTGCTTAAATTTTCCTTACTAACAACAACATCATCTTCTTCATCGTCATAGTTATACAAAATATCTTTTTCAGTATAATCAGCAAATCTATAACTAATAATATTTTCTGATGTAACATTAGAAACTGAAACAAAATCTCCCGAATATAGCTCAGCCAGTCTCTCAATCAAGCTCATTATTATAATAATCTTTTATCTAATTAATAAATAATAAGATGTTCGGAGAAATAAAATATCATCAGCGAGTTAATATATTAAATCGCAAAGAATTATCTGAGGCAATTCGAGCTTGTTTATTGGGACATAATTTTTATTTTGTTGATGTTATGATAACATTAGGCGAATCTGACAAATTTTTATTAACAGCAGCGGACAAAATAAAACTCGATACGAATAAAATGATGACATTACGATTTAATCGCGACGATGTCATGGAATTTAGTCATAATTGTCTTTCTCGGAATGATATAGAAAATATTATTAATTATCGTATCTAAAACTAAATCTATCAAATGTCAACATCGATGTTGCTGATTTAGTTCTGCCATCAGCGACAAATTTTACTACACGTTTATTAATTTTATGATATTTTGCCGCAGAAGTTATTGATCTAAATTTTATTTCTTCATTAGTTTCTAAATTTATTGAAATTATTTGTTTAGCCGGATTGTTACCACCAGCATCTCCTCTTCTACTATTTTCTTTTGATGTTACCAGATCTAAATTTTCTAAACGATTGTCGGTTTTAATTTTATATATATGGTCGATAACTAAACTATTAGGTATTAGTCCGTTGAAAGTTTCAAACACAAAACGGTGTGACATATAATGAACAAAATTAGTTTTTATACCATGTACCGTTACATATAAATAACCATCTTTATCTAAACTTCCAACAATTTTTTTTTGTTCTTGTATGTCGAATAATTCCCTTATCATTTGCCTCATGTAGATCAAACACCGGATGAGGTTGAAATTCATCTTGTAAACCTAAATTTTCAATATTATCATCAGCAACTGTGCCATTTGCTCTATATACTCGTTGTCCTTCTGGAATATCACCGCAAAACAAAGTATAAATAAAATCTTTTCTAAACATTTTAATTCTTTCTGTATCATCACCTTTTACTGAAATTAACATGCCAGCTGGCGTTGGTATGCCAATAGCTTTTTTAGATGCTATGTTGATAACAGAACCAAGCGCATTTGCAGCATATAGGTTGTACCTTGGGTGTACATGATAAGTTTCTTGCTCTTCCGCTGTCAGTGGCAGATATCTCAAAATTTCTGTCATTATACTATAAGGTTTTTCATATCTCTAATTAGAAAAATTCAATTAAATATAAAATATTACTATATATATATAATGTTAAAATTGCGAGATATTGCTAAAAAGAGCATTATCAAATCAGAAAAAATTGCTTCAGCCTTTTCAGGTTATGATAATAGTTATAAACTTGATGACCAAAATGTTTTAGCAAATTTTAGCTCTACAAATTTATTTCATCTTTTACAACCTGTCATATCAGGAGAACTTACGGCTCATAAAAGTATCAAACTTATAGTCCAATATCATATGATTTTATCAAAAGTTACATGCAGTCGAGGATGTACTTCTTGAAACAAAAAGTTTTGACAGCGAAATTTCAGAACCATATTTAACAGCAAAATCGAGAAAAATATTAACTGGAACAAACATTGCCGTGGTCGCCGATGAAATACATCAAGAAATTAACAAAAAATTAGAAGAATTTACTTTGTCAGGATCAGGTTGGAAATTTGAAATGATAAAAGAAGTTTTATTTCACACAGCAAAATATAACGTACTTCGCGGCAGCGGCGCTAGCTACGTCGATCTCCCTCAAAACATTAACAACAAAAAATGCTGTATAAATGTAAGAAACAATGATGAGAGATGTTTTCAGTGGTCTATTCTTTCTGCAATGTTTCCAAAAGACCAAAATGCTGATCGCGTTAACAAGTATTTTCCACACGAGGACGAACTAAATTTTTCAGGAATAACTTTTCCAGTGGCAGAAAATCATATACCAAAGTTTGAAAAAAAAACAATATTTCAGTAAATGTTTTTGGATTAGATGACAAAGAAAATGTTTACCCTAGATATATCTCAGAAAATGCTACACAGTTGACAATAAATTTATTATTTTATCAGGGACATTACTGTTGGATAAAAAACTTTAACGGATTAATTGGCAGACAGTACAGTAAAAAGAAAAAGAAAAAATATTTCTGCTATAGATGTTTGCACGGTTTTTCTAGCGACGGAAGACTGCAGGAGCATCTCAAATACTGCGTTAATGTTCAAAGAATAACTATGCCTAGCGAAAAAGAAAAAATATTGAAATTTAAAAATTATAATCATAAACTAAATATTCCTTTTGTTATTTACGCTGATTTTGAGTGTCTACTCGTTCCTATGCCTGGAGCTGAAAATAATCCGAATAAATCCAGTACTAGAAAAATACAACAGCATATTCCTTGTGGAGTAGCTTATAAAGTAGTTTGTTGCGCCAGCGATAAATTGTCATCTCCGATAAAGTTATATAGAGGTGAAAATCCAGCCGTGTGGTTACTAAAAAATTTAATAGACGAGGTTAATAAAATTTCTAACAGATTATTTAAAACAGCTCCAATGAGAATAACGTCTAAACAATAATTCGATTTCGATAAAGCAGTTGATTGTCATATTTGTGAAAAGTTACTTGACGATTCCAAGGTGGGAGATCATTGTCATTTGACCGGCCAATATAGTGGGGCAGCTCATAACAGTTGCAATTTAAAATTTCATGCTCCAGATTTTATTCCTGTAGTTTTACATAACTTTCGCGGTTATGACAGTCATATCATTGTAGAAGCTTTTGGTGATGAAAATATTAAAGCTAAACTAAAACTAAATAACGTAATAAAATGTATTCCAAATAATTTTGAAAAGTATATGTCAGTGACGCTCGGCAAATTACGCTTCATTGACAGCCTGCAATTTATGCCAGCATCATTAGATGAGCTTGTCAACAGTGCTACAAGCGCTGGTAGCAATTTCGTAAACTAAAAAGTTGCTTCGGTAAAAATTATATCGATTTGACAAAAAAAGGTATCTTTCCGTACGAGTACCTCGACGACTGGAGCAGATTTGATGAAACTTCTCTGCCTGACAAAGATAAATTTTACTCGCAACTCAGAAACGAAAATATCACAGATGACGAATATAAATATGCACAAGATATCTGGAATAAATTTGGTTGTAGAACATTTGGTGATTATCACGATCTATATTTGAAAACAGATGTATTATTGCTAGCAGATGTTTTCGAAAGTTTTCGTCAGGTTAGTCATGCAAATTAT
>JAECUM010086867.1:0-10548 GCA_016617855.1 Megalonaias nervosa | reverse complement strand
ATATATATATATATATAAATTCCGACAAGTTTAATCATGCAAATGAAGCTGAAAATATGTCAGAAGATTCTGTTCAAAACGCGTCATGAATATTAGCTTTAGTTTCAGACTGCTTCTTATACTAACTCTCCCGGCCGCGACTGACTGACCCCTCCCCTTTGAAAATCCTGAAACACCCCCGCACAAAGTCCTGACCCCCCACCCCGCGCAAAAAAATCCTGCGGGCGCATATGGATGGACCCGTCGATGATAAACTTCCTGGGCTCTTGATTAGCAACAAAAGTTCAAAAGGAAAATAAGGACAATGTTGTTTTTTTTTTCTTGCCAGATTTATTACAGGAAGGAATACTTTGATCTGCGTGCGAAAACACAGCCAAGAATGATAAGACGCTATGTTATTCTGAAGAACAGAAAGTTACCAAGTCATTTTATTTTGTTCCTGTCCGAAAAAATCCAACAAAACAACACCAGTATGTTGTTAGTTCGAGTCTCAGCTTGGCCAAAATGAGTATGTTAGAAAGCTTGTCAGTAGCTTCCCGTTGGTCAGCGTTGGTTTTCCTGTTTTCGTACTCCACCCAATATATTATCCGCCATGTATAACCTATCATGTGCTGAAAAACGGCGTCAGATGCATAACAAGTTTAAGATATGGCTAAAAATAGAAGCTAAGGTTCTTAAAATTATGATATTAATGTTTTATACTAAGACAATTTATTATATATATATATATATATATATATATATATATATATATATATATATATATATATATATATATATATATATATATATATATATATATATATATACTATTCTCAGAGCTAACACAAGTGCCGGAAAGCGTCAGCACAGTCCGCGACCGAGTTCCCAGTGGAAGATTTTTAGAGTTATTGGGAAATAGATGGACGGATGAAATTACGTTGTTCTTTCAACGATAAGTTAACTAGTTGCCTGACTAGTTTATGATCATGACCATGACATATAATTTGTTCCCATCAAAATTAAAAGGATTCATGTTTTCTTTAATTTTTGATAAATATCACACATTTGTGCTTGTCTGTGCTATCTGTGTTAACGCCGTTTTGCGCCTTTCAGAATAGACATACAATAGACTTATTCGAGTAGTTTTGAAGACAATACTAAATGTTCAAAGTATGAAAATATTTACAGCGCATAGAGTGATATTTAACAAAATAGCACATAACTGCAGATGAGCATAATTATTGCATTTGGAAATATCTGGAAGGTTACTTAATAAAACATACACAAATTGGGACTTCGAAAAGTCTCCTTGTTTCACTCATGTTGACCAGGACAGGTCCCATATACACAGAGATTATTTAGAATGCTAGAAAATTTTAATAGTTTTATAAAAGATGCCTAAATACAATATCTTCTTGAAGAGTGATGACCACAAAAATGTTTTGATTTGTGTAGAACATGTTTGGTTACACTAGTGATTTTGAATCGACTGAACCCATGGAACCCGTTAGTTAATTATTATTACCGTTCATCTTTAGCACAGTGCATGTGAAACGACAATCGTAGTAAAACAGATGTAAAATCTCTTGGTAATTTTGGGACTTTAAAGTGTTTCTGTTAAAGCTAAATAAATCTAGACGCTTGATCTACCAATGAACTGTCATTAGCCAAAATTACTACTTACTTACTTAAGCACACACACACACACACACACACACACACACACATACACCCACATTGTCCACAAAGAACTACTCGCTAACAATCCCCAAGGTGCTTTTAATTGCCTGTATGTTTGATGATGTCAAAGTAAATAATATTCAAGAAACTGCGTACCAAAAGTTGACAACAGGGTCCACTTTGTCATAAACTCATCACTTCTGTTATTCGCTTTAACTATACCTTCTTACCAATACCAAGCTCTGTTTCAAATAAGCCATCTTTATGCTGCAAAATCAAAATGACGTAAAGGCATAAAAGGTAGTGAAATTCATTTTGTGTAATTTATTTTATATTCGACACATTCTGCGCAACGCCGCTTAATACTGAAATGATTTTTTTTTAATATAATTAAATGTTTGCTTTGACCAGTTCCATGAACTACAGCATGAAAGGTTCCAAGTGAACGATAACTAGATCATTACAATATGATTAAACGGGTATGTAACACGACGTGTAATTAAAGAAAAATACGTCAAGAATCTCGCGGGGGGGGGGAGGGTGGAGAACTATTATTTTACAACTCATCTGCGATCTATATCACGTATATTTATGGGTTTGAGAAGAGGTCTTTGTCTCCCTCAAAGAACTGGTTCTCTGGACCCGTACTTCATATGCAAGTCTCGAGTGGAAGTTCTTGACCTGTACTGCCTTTGTATCGTATGTACGCACCTCTTGTTTTACCATATGGGCTTTAGGAGTTTGAGGTCACCTGACCTAGTTTCAAGGACACTTTATAACGTCAGGCCAACAGTTCTACATACCGTTGGTCGCATATTTAGCTGCTAATCGTCTTATCGTGATACCTGGTAAAGTTTTCTTCCAGGGATGACACAATACAACGGTGTTTTCCCGACTCTTGACCTAAGATCTGTTATATTCATGGATGTGTTTGTTGCTACAGTCAAAGGGACCGCATGGGTTCGTTTGTCCTTTATATCAGATACTCAACAAGGAAGAGAGATACGGGAGGACTAGGAATCGTGTGAGAGAGGAAGATAGATGACGAGGATAGGGAGGGGAGGGGAGCGGGATACGTCCAGGTGGATGGGGAGTTACACATGGGTCTTATAATTGTGCATAACGTGCGTGTGCTCAGTTCATCCGACACACTATAGGCTTGACTGCACGGGGTGCGGTGAGGTTCCCCACAGTACAGCTTTGATTCGAATTCGCAGGCGTTTTTTTTTGGGGGGGGGAGCGTACACAATATTTACTATTGTGTGCGCTCGCATGATGCGTTGCACATGGCTCCTACTGTACACTTGTTTCCAGCTGAACGAGCTGCCTCATGTCACATAAAATGACCAGGTTAATATGTATTGTAAGTGACCTGGGCATGTATATATATATAAAATAAAATATTTTGCGGAGCTATTAAGTCACTATACAGTAATATGTTTAAAATACAGCCTTATTTCAGATGTTCCAAAAACTGTGTGCTCTTTCAAGTAATCATAACAACTTAACGTAAGTAAATACAAACATATCTGATAGAGTTAGCAGACCCCCTCCTCAATGTTCTGGAATATGGACTTAGCCCAATGTGCTCTTGGACATGTCTTTAAAAAGTGACTGATGAGCAGCAGTGAACAGCGTGCCGGACTCGCAGTTGTAAGTGTGCGTGTTTTAATCCTACCATAGGATGTGCCATGGTTAGAACAAAAGGGTGTTCATCGAGTTCCCACCACCACCACCACCTTCTTGGTCTTAGCCAGAGTCGGCTACAGTGGTGTTTCTTTTGATAAGGCATGAAAACACTTACTTGTGTCACTGTAGAGAAAACATAAAACAAAGAAATCAGTTAATATGTTGTTTTAGATATAATTAACTCCAAGAGCGGTAATTCATCGTCTCCAAGAATTAATTATTTACAGAAACATTTTTCTTTTGATGTTTCGGCAAATTCGCTATAGTTTATAATTGATAATGTTAATTATACCTTCCAAGATATTTATTTTGGAGGTTTACTAATGACTTCTTGTTCATGGCATGAAATAAGAATAACTTTAGAATAACGATAATCAAGAGTGTACATAAATGGGTTCTTTTGCTATAGATATCAAATGCACTACACTTTCATCATCACGTTTTCTTCTTCTTCTTCTTCTTCTTCTTCTTCTTCATAATAATAATAATAATAATAATAATAATAATAATAATAATTTTGTATATCTTATAATTACAATAATTACAAATAATAATACTACTCTTATTGTTATTATTGTTGATGCTGTTGATCATCATGATGATAATAACGATGGCAACCATAATGATGAAAGTGACTAATGTAAAAATAAAAATGGTCGGATGGGTGTTGGTGGTCCAGGGTTTCCTGCCCCCTCCCCCCCCCGGGTTAAAAAAGCCCTACACATACAAACGTACAGTCACTTGTCACTTGAATCGTAACCATGGTTTCATTCTTGCTCACGTTTGTTGGGTATTATGCACACTTGGAGTAAATATATACGTTTGTTTTGGTGCCCTTTCGTGGAAAGTCAGCGCCCTTTGAAATTTTGGAAACCCTCCCCCCAACACTTGACCTTATTTGGCACTGATAAAGATAATGCTTCTAGACCGTGCAAATACTATTAACCCGAAACTAGGTCACTGTAACAGCTAAACTATTAACATAAAAATGTAATTTTAAGAATTCATGTGACCAAATTAAACTGATTGAGGCGCCTACTGTTTATTGAAATGTGATTAGTGAAATCAAACAGTCACAAATTTAACTTAGACGTATCCAGGATCTTAATTCTCACATGTATATCCTCGGGGAATAAAATGCGCATTTATGAAGTTAAGATGTTTATTAAAGGCTGAAAGGCCGAGTTTATTAGATTTGGTATATCGGACATGAGTATTTATTGGCTGTGGTTATTTATTAGATTTGGTATATCGGCCATGAGTATTTATTGGCTGTGGTTATCTATTTATTAGATTTGGTATATCGGACATGAGTATTTATTGGCTGTGGTTACTTATTTATTAGATTTGGTATATCGGACATGAGTATTTATTGGCTGTGGTTATTTATATATTAGATTTGGTATATCGGACATGAGTATTTATTGGCTGTGGTTATTTATTTATTTATTTTTTTAAGCAAAATGCTGCATTCCAAGAAAGACTGGTCCGAATAAGATAATTGTATGCCCGGTGTGCACTTTGTAAATAGAACAATGTGACCGACAATGTTGGACTGTCCACGTTACATAATTGATGAGATTGAAGGAATCCCGGTACTTATTCCGCTTCCATATGGAAACACTATGGTAATAATTTCATTAACTTTAAATTTCTGAATTCTCATCATCGAACCTATATTTGTCAGCACAGATCAACCGTGAATGCAAGCTTCTGTCTAGAGAAAACCATATGATCCTCGGGATATTTTTTATCTTCATATCTTTGAAATATATATTTTCAATTCCGCACCAAAATAATCAAGTGCTAATTTCAGTAACGATTATTCCAATGTCAAGTTTGTAAAAATAAGGAAATTCCAACAATAAAGCAGTGTTTCGATTATTTTCGATTACAAATAGGATAAACTATCAAAAGATTCTTTTTGGTGAAATTATACTGTTCATTATCAACCAGTCGTTCTCCTTCCAACCAAATTTTTGATATTCACCCATTTCTGGACTGGTTCCCATTTGGTCCTGTAAGTAGTGGTGCAAGTCCTGATATGATCGACCATAAACAGAATCATAGTTTGCCCGTCGTGTACGATTAATTTTTTTTTTATCATTTTTCTTTTACTCTTTTCTTTGAGTACGTTGTTAAAGGGATAGGAAAAAAAACCCAGCAGTTTCGAAAGGAAAAGTGCGGTCTGTAATGAAAAGAATAGTAATTTGCTTGCTATAATTGATCTTATCTGTTGTTAAGCCTTCTTGAGTTAGACATGGGTTGTTTTGTGCATCGGACTGCATACTATCCTAACAGATCTGTGAAATATAGCAAGCGACCGATAACCAATGCTATCCCTGCACGACGTTGTCCCTGCACGATACAATAAACTATTTCCAAAAGAAGGTCATATATGTTTTATTTTCCGTTTAATACTTCAATTTTCAAATTGCTGCGCTCCGTGCCCCACCCTTAGTGTGCTTGTTAACTGCACATAGAAAAGAAGAAAATTGTGTTTGACAAGTGAATATCTGCTGGTGTGACAGGTGACAGGTTCTTATGAGCAAACTTTAGATTCAATAGAGAAACTAAGGTAAGTTTGAAATATATATTTATATTAGGTTGGAATTTAATAACAAATAATTTTAATGACTGAACGGGTGGTAACTCTAGATTTGTTTTGGGGTCCTCCATTATTTTGTTTGCCACACTGTTCAAGAAGGTACCGTCTAGAGTAGGGATAAGAAAATTTACATGGCCAAAAAGAAAGGCGCTGTTCAGCAGACTTTAGATCAATATTTCAAGCCAAAAGAATAGGAAGGCGTCTCAACCTCAAAGCCTACAGATTCAGAGTCCGAGAAAGTTAGTTCCTCATAAAATTATTGAGTTTCGTTTAAGTTGTTTTTAATGTTCATATGTCCAAGGATAAAGTTTGTTTTCAATGTTTTCAATTCATTCTTTTATTTCATAATCAAAAAAGCAAATGAGGATTAATTTACAATTTCTTAAAATATTGTTTCTTGAAAATTGATGTTTCGGTACCTATTATCGATATTTCAATGGTTTCTTATGGAAAATTCTATTTCGATCTGCGGCATTTCAGTTTGCATAGTGTAATATAATATAATATAATATAATATAATATAATATAATATAATATAATATATTTTTCTCTGTGTTTAAATGTTAAAATTATTTATGGGGTGCCAAAGGAAGCCCTTGGTGCCAAATACTCTAGGTACGCCCCTGGTTGGCATTGTAAAGAAATTAAATACATTTAATATTTATGATTGAAAATATAAATATTCTAGTTTGGGTAGCAAGCAGGTAGGATTCAATACGCTGTTATTTAATATTCCATGCCTCTGTGTAAAGCGACCACTATTTGTCGATACCACGTGGTTCCAGCAAATGCTATGTTTTTCTATGGTGAATGAGCACTGACCTTCCGCTGCTACATAATAGTCAAAACTTCTCTAACGGAATTGGTACAATCAAAGAAATCTATCTCTTTTCATATTTTATGGATCTTTCTTTTCATTTACATGTAATATAGTTTCTTAGATAATGTTACATTATGGTTATGAAACTGTATACTTACGTTAGCAGCTCCCAAAATAGGGATGCAGTGACCTGATTTTCTTGAATGCATATGAAAATTTTGAACCATGTACGAATATTTTGATGTATAATATATCCGAATGATTAAAATTTTGCGTCTGTGTGTCAGTGCAATTCCGATTTCATGTATAGTGTTCTCGCATAAAAATTACGTTGATCTAAGCACTTCTTGACCTGTTCTAGAAACTATCATCATGACTTTTGTCAAAAGAGATTCCATTTTAGATGCTTTAGCTGACTAACGAAACTTAATGTCTGTGGACGCATCTTACGTTACCACGTCATCATATCAGCACACTGAAAGTCAGTTGCATATATTATCTATTTAAAGATACAGAGAATCTTGTATCCATTTCGATTCTCTTACAGAAAACTACTGTACTTTACCATTCACACAGCCCCTTACAGGAAATATTTTTTACGCGAATTTTGATACTTGGGAGAAGTGTCAAAATCTGATACACAAGATGAAAATAAACTCCGTTTGATGACACAGACTTGAAGAGTTTCCTAAAAACTGAGGTTTTGTTTAGCACTCTCCTGGTTCTGTACTTGCCAACTATAGGACTTTGGAGAAAGGATGTTAACAGAAAAGACTAGTTGAAAAAGCACGAAACATACACCACGTAGAAGCCAATGATAATCTCTATTTCAAAAATCCAGTGGCAGTCCTGTAGCTGTACTTTTCTTCCCGTTTCATCCTTTAATGGGTTCAATCAACGCGGCCTTAACTCTGATTGAATATATATCTGATTTTCCCGGTCATGTTTATTTTTCGGAATGAAAAACATTTTACAGCAAAAGATCAGAGCACTCTTCCTTCATTAGTGACTATACAAATAGTACTGTTCCCTCATGTCTGACTATACAAAATAACAGTTCCCTCAGGTCTGAATATACAAATAATACTGTTCCCTCATGTCTGAATATACAAATAACCCACTGCAACTTACTGATTCTGCCTCTTTAAGGCTTTGACTTGATATTCGTTTCTAAACATTTGTTTCCAAATTGCTAATACATGGTTGCTTATTATTGACCAGCTATTTGTGCCACAACTCAGACACCATGTACTTCTAGCAATGTTTAAAATATTAGAATGCTCTTTTTTTTTCTTTAAGAACACCGCTCCGGTGGCCTAGTGGTTAGACCGTCCGCCTCGGATGCGGGAGGTCGTGGGTTCGATCCTCGGCCGAGTCATACCAAAGACTTACAAAAATGGTACTAACAGCTGCCTCGCTTGGCGCTCAGCATTAAGAGGTCAGTGTTAGGACTTGTCGACCTGGTGTCAGGATAATGTGACTGGGTGGGACATCATGCTACATGTCTGCGGCATGATGCCCCAGTGCTAGATATCACTATAAACTGCCACACTGCAGACATCGTAGCGATATAACTGAAAAAGTGTTAAAGCTACGTTAAAAATCCAAATCACACACACACACACACACACACACACACACACACACACACACTTTTTAAGAAATGATCTGTAGCTAAGTATGTTTCGCCAAGAACAGGCCCCCATTCCCATTTGTAAATTTAGTGCACACTTGAACTAAAATTTTTGCACTAAAACTGTGTTCTTTAACAAACGATTTTGTAGCTGGGGAAAATTAACACGTTAGTAGTGGGTTTACGATGAATTATTGACTTTTCTATGGACGCATCTGTGTTATCACATCTAAATACAGTGATGTCCTCATTCTAGGAAAGTGTAATAATTTGCTGAACCTGCTAAAATAATCACCCTGCTAAACTCTCCATGAAAGGGAACATCAATAAACCATATAGACTTCACATTTTCCGAATGTTCATTGCGCTTAACAGCTTTTCATCTCTGTCAGTGTGGCACTAGCTGTGGTCATAAAAATCCTAGTCTCAGTTCAGTCTGAGTTAGCACTCTCAGCCAATTAGAAACGACCTTTTAAAGCTAACGCAGTTAGTGACTGGCCGAGAGAAAATCTCAAGCACGACCTCAAGGTTGTCTTTTTCCAATGCAAAGAGTATCTCTACCAAAGTGGCTCGGCATTTTCCAGAGGGCTATTTATAAATAGTCATTAGTAGAAATAGTACAACTTCTCTATGAAAAAAAAAAAAAAAAAGAACTGACGAAAATTAAAATCGTGAACACTCTTCATCCTTTTGTTTTAATAGCTAAACGTGAGCGCAAACATGGACTTAATTTTTTACGTCATATACTGCCTGGCGATGTCTGAAGATTATTTCAAAATTTGTAAAATTAACTACCAAAAAAAGCTTGATACAGTCTGCATGAAGAATACATATGGTATTTGGGGAAGTCAATTAGATATTTTCTGTTCAGGTACAACACCATGGGAAAATAGATTCGTTACTTTACGAATAAGACCATTTTATAATGTAGTTTAGTCCATCTAGCCTCCCGGTGTATAACATATGGATTCGCGATAAGCAAGACAGTTTGGGATAAATGTGTTAACATAATCCTCGATTCCCATGTAGATCGTTTCACAGCTGCCCAAAATGGTTATTGTTCTTCCGGTGCAGACAAGGAATCGCTTCAGCCAAACTAAGTCGCAGGTGCAGTCAATATTGGTGTTGGTCAGATCAAGAATAACGAGTCCCTGGAGGTGCTCAATGGCTTGGGAAATGACGGTAAGACTCGTCGAGGACAAGTCCATTGATTCCAGTCTATCTAAGCCACTGAACGACTTGTTTGACACATATTCCAGAGGATTTCCGGCCAGCGACAAGTTGTTCAGGTTGGCCATGTTATATAGATCGTTCTGCTCGATGCTTGTGATTTTGTTATTGGACAGGTCCAGTGTCCGAAGACCATGTATGTTGGAAATGGCGCCAGGTACCCTACTCAGATCACATGATCTGAGGCTCAGAAAGGTAACATTCCTCTGTTGTAAGAGTGCGATGGACTCGTCGCTGATAAACTGCAAACTATTCCCATCAAGAGACAGTTCTTTTAAATTGAGCAGATATTTGATCACCACTGGGAAAACAGTCAAGCCATCGTTCCTCAGGGATAATATTCTAAGTGTCCTACCAACCCCTTGGAATGGTTGCTCAATTAAACTGGAATCACTGAATTCTTTAAGTTTGTCCAGGTGAAGTTCATCCAGGTTTCGTAAAGACGCAATTCCCAACGGCACCGCATATGTGGTTACGTTATAGAAGGTCAGATTCTTGAGAGTTACCTCGAAGCCATGAAAGGCATCTGCAGGAAGGAAAGGCAGGTTACCTCCCTCTACGTCCAAATTCACCAGCTGTTGAAGATGTCGAAGACTTGCAGGCCATTCCGTGAGTGCAGCACTATCACCAAAGATGAAAGTGGTCACGCTGGCACCAATAGATCGCATGACGTAGTCGTTGTAATCTTTTGCATGAAAGCCGTTACCAGAGACATCAAGGTATTGTAACTTGCTGAGATGAACAAGAGCATTTGGAAGAGATCTACCGTGGCCTCCAAGAAGATTATCTCTTAAATCGAGCGAAGTTAGATATTGTTCTATTCCTCCAAATGCATTGTCATCGATGGAGCCGAGATTACAGTTGTTCAGGCGTATGGTACGGACAGTTATATTTTCGAACATTCTG
>JAECUM010086859.1:0-12022 GCA_016617855.1 Megalonaias nervosa | reverse complement strand
TATATATATAAACTCTCTTTGTTCGTATTCAGATTAGCGATTCACACTGCATAAATTCTGACATAATGTGATATTAACGGATAATTGTCCTTACAGATTTCTGTATTCGCGGTAAAGTACAACCGTTATATTTAGTACAAATGACCTTAGCTCGGCATTTCATTACCCTCGCCTCATGGCAATTGATTAGAATTACCACGTGCTCTATACAGACAAATGCAGCCGTATATACCAGCATACACTACTACACGTCTTATTTACATTTGACTAGTCAATTCTGTTGAATAAGATAAATGCTCAGTTACTTATGGTATAATATTCACTAAATCTAGCTACATTAACCAATAACCTGCAAGATCATTTAAGCATTAAAAAATCATATATAAATATACAATTGTCATTAACTCAAGATAACAGTATCATCCTACACAGGAAATGAATTCGTTAATGTAATCATAAGAAATATGACACATCTACATATTAGGGTTAATTCATAAATCCCTATGAAATACTGCATATTTGAACATTCTTTGGATTACATCATAAATGCCTATGAAATACTACACGTTGAATATTTGATTACATGCAATCCGTCAATTCTATCAATGAACTAAACTGTATAATTTAAGAAATAAATTGCATACAACTCTAGCAGCAATAGATTTCTATGAAGCTGAATAATTGAGACATAGCATGAATCATAAGCATATCAAACACATTTGCATAAACCAAACAACAAAAATTACATGGAAATTAAAACTGCGTACCTTAATGCTGTTTCTTTTCCCACACAATCGTGTGTCAAATCTCTATAGCCTGTCGTTTCTTCCAAGACAGCTATCTGGCCTTTCTCTAGCTAACGAGGGAAATACTATTCTTAGGTTCCCCCGGAGTTAGACCTGTCTTCTCCCAAGGCAAGAATCGAACTAAAGAAATTTGTCTAAAGTTGCTACCTATAAATTCTCAGTCTCCCAAAGTGTACGCCTTAATGATTTCTGACCAATCGGAAACAATGTTCCTAAACCTTCCCCTAAAATAATCATGTCTTTCATCAGATTTTAACATCCTAACATATGCTGCAATTAGCTTTCCTTTGAAGATCAATTGTTTGACATAAAGTCTCCTCCAACCGATACGGTCGGTAATTCTAATGTACTCTCTGTCACTATACCATTACGATGACTCGGTCAATTCCACTAAAGCTTAAACGTAGACCCTTTTATGTTTCAGAGATGAAATAAGAGAAATATCAGTGAACTTTCTCAAGACCTTTCTGGCTTGACTATGATAACTTCAATTAACAAATTTATTCAACCGTAAGTTTCAATATGTCTTCAAAAGTCGCCACATTACAGTATACAGTCATGAAATGACCTGTAAATAATCCAGTTTACAAGGCAGTTATGTTATTTCTACAGTTTGAATTATTAGTTCTGTAGCGAAAAGACCTTGGCTAAGAATGACCACTCATCTTCGAAACTCAAGAAGAAAAGAAGTGTATACAAATTAACTAAATGGAACTTTATAATAACACGCCTTCGAAATCAACCTAAATATTCATGGTATAAAATATTGGAATAGCCTATTTCTACATTTTAGATCAAAGTGAATGTGTCAGTTACAAGCATTATAGAGGTCTAGTTAATTCATTTCTTCTTCTTCTTCTTCTTCTTCTTCTTCTTCTTCTTCTTCTTCTTCGTAATAATAATAATAATAATAATAATAATAATAATAATAATAATAATAATAACAACAACAACAACAATAATAATAATAATAATAATAATAATAATAATAATAATAATAATACTTTCCACGCCATAAGTATGGATGCAGGTTTTGAAATAAGAAATGTTTCGATTTTGTTTTTATTCAGATATACTAAAAGATCAACGTTTACCCTCAGACGAGATGACCTTAGGTTTTTCAATCTCTTAATCGTTTTTGATGATGCCTACGGAGAGCTGTTAGATTTTTAGACTTTACGGGTCATATATAGCCCATCACAATACTGCCAAATGAATTGACATTGCTTCTCATATGCATCAACAGCATTTAAGGTATCACTGAGCCAATGAACTATTGCTGCACCCTATGTAGAGAAGTGGAAAAGGTCCCAAAAGGGCTCTAACTTTCGATACCCGATTTTGAGAGTCGGAAAACGTTACAAAAGGAAAAGAACTGAATATGATATGGTATAATAGATGGATGTATGCTAACTTTGGAAAGTGATGTTCGAGTTCCCAACTCTATGACCGACGTAGTTTTTTTCGATTTGTTTCCAAGACATTCATGGAAGAATGTTATCTGTATTCAGTAGTAGGAGGCATTATTTGTCGAAAGAGAATGAAGTTTGTAATTAAATAATTTTGTGCCTTTTTATAAGATGACAAAGAGAACGGAGGACCCGGGTGGCAGAGTGGTCTAAAGCGCTTGCTTTTAATCACTGCCGTCTCTTTTCTGTTCGCGTGTGTTCAAGTCTCGGCTCTGCCAATGTGGGTATGTGAGAAAGCATGCCAGTAGCTTCCCGTGGGTCGGTCGTTCTCACCGAGGTTTTCCAGAGTTCTTCCTCTACCAGCTCTACTGGCCGCCATGTATAGATATTCATGCGCTGAAAAATGTCGTTAAACCAAAAGCAACAACAACACAGAGAACACATGTGATTCGGCCGGTTCCAGATGTGTCATTTCCACCAAAATTTACAATCATTTCTTTCAGATGCAACCGTTTACAGAAAATGCAATATCAACAATCTTAATTTTTTTTTGGTTGTGTCACAGAAAGTATTTAACATACGTAAATCCAAGTTTTCTATGAACCTTCCCACCCCATATTAGATAGTATGACATTTATGTTGGAGTGTGGAGTCAGAACTAATTGCTTATCGAAAAATTGGAATTCGCAGCCACCGTGCGATGGCGGCATAGGATAGTCGCTTACTAGTGGGTCTGGCAGTGACCTATTTTCTCAGAAATTGAGAGTATATCTTTAATTCGATGACAGACGATATGGGACTACAGCGTTGATTAAATCTGAGCTAATACTAGTCACACGACTACACAAATCTCTCAACCTAAATTTCCATAACACAAGAGGTCCAATAGTCAGGTGATAACAATAATAATCCCCTTTCCAACGTTGTTCTTAAAGATTAAATGAAAGTCACTTAATGTTTGTACAGCAAAGAAAACAATAAGGAAACGACACTAAATTCCCGCCATCTTTATACCGAGAACAAGGACCAGAAAGTTGTCGCTGTCGCCGCAAACCTAGAGGAAGCAAAATTCATCAAGCAGAGAGCACGTGTCATCTCGGTGATCACTGATACCAACTATACATCGCTGACACCTTCTCTAAAATAGCATGGGAAGGGTCAGAGAAAACATTAAGCAAGATACTCTTGGCTTAGTTCTGTTAGCAACTAATTCACTGAATTTCATTAAAACTTTAGAAATTTGAAGAGATACAAGATTATATCTACGTTTATTAGATATACGAAAATATTTCATTCATGAAGTGTAAACATTTTATATTGCCTCTCGTGGCTTCGCATCTCGGAACAATACTACGTTTCAACTTGACTAGTGAAATATATCCATATATAAATTCAAAAATTTCTTTTTATTATATATTTTTGAAGAAGCCATCAATTTGTACTGGTTTTCTCCATTGTGTGCCAGTGCGATTAGCAACTGAATTATTACATCAGTAAAAAGAAGTTCCTAAACTTTCGCAATAATATTTGAACAGCGACGTTTTACAAAATTGTATAAGCTCTCAAACTAATGGCTCTAATCATACGAAAATGAAAACATTTCGATTTTTGTTCAGACATTTCACGCGCGGAGGGATACTTGGAGTGCAGTAATTAGAAACATAACAGAGTGGTTTTATCTGATAGACTTTAGAGCGTAGCATCTTAAAACAAAAGAGTTTAATGAATATGAGTCTACTTGGAAGGATTTTCATTCTTCATTTTATTTATTTCTTGATTTAAACTAAATTTTTGTGTCCATTCTCTTCAATTATACGTACAGTTTCTTCTATAGATTATTCTGACATTCGAAAAGATAATATCGAGATTATCACGAAATCAGACTGGGTTACGTCTATCTGCAACTGGCCAGTTAGTTTAAACATATTTCGATTGTTACAAACTAAAATACACAGGCAACTGATCATACGAGTTTCTCTCTGTTATATTTGTTAAAAAAACATGTAGCGTGCACAACATAAATCTGTCATGTTAGTGCTTGTAACAGTAATAATCTCTGACAAAGGTCTTGTCAAGAATTATTATAAAACTCCTAAGCTCTCCAAGCAAAAGTAAAATGATAAAGCTTCAAAATGTGTATTACATCACAAATTATATCACTATATTATTTTATATATCTATTTCAAAATGATAGTACGCAAGTGCCTGTTGTCAGAACTGGAAATTGAGGAAGTAGTAAATTACACACACTCTTATATCATACCTTGGTAGTAAAATAAAACACATTCTGCTTAATTGATCTTTTCTATTCGATCGGTCATGTAGGTAAACAGCAGAAAAATTTGTCCATTGTTAGAGCACAATGCCATTTAAATTCGGCAATAATTGTAAGCTGTAAAGATTTTGTTCTTCCTTTGAAAACAATGTTACCTGTAGGCTCTTACAAATGTAACAAAAGAAAAGAGTGAAGTGAACAAGCTTTGTAAATGTTAACAAAATAATTTATTTCCCTAGAAAACAAGGTAAAAATATGAAATAGGACTTACGGTTTGTGAAAACAGTCCAAAAATTAATCCTAGAATTGAAAAATATAAGTCCTATCACTAAACAGTTCTAATTCAATCCAGGTTCGAATCTCGATGAAGTTCCAATATGGAAGACGATGACGTCAGATGAGGTCGTTGTACTGATGGCAACAATTTCTCGTTGAAACACAATTTATAATGTTCTGTTTAAAATTCCAGAATAAATTTCCACGGAATATCTCTATCCCAGAAAGTTTATAAAAAAGGAGCACTTGTTTTGTTTTCTAGAGAATATAAATTATTAAATCCCCCCAAAAATAGACGAACTTCAGAACAAACTGGCAACAAAAATAAAAACCTCTTGAGCCCTCAAGGTTTAAAATACGACTGCCTAAATCTACTAGAGAGCCTCTGTTTAAAGCCACGATTTGAGATCACATTGTGGCTCAGGTGACGGGCTACGTGATCACTAATTTGATCATCGCAGTAAACAAATCATGCTATTTTACATGTACGCTAGAAGAACCCTATCTAAAAATCAGATTCCCACACTGGAATAAATTAAAAAAGAAAGGCTGTTTACATTTCAGCTAACACGTGGGCCGAACATGACCTTGGTAATAACCAATCATTTTCGCTTAGTGTTTACAAAACGTCTCAACCAAGGTGAGTGTCATAACTTCCCTCCCAGCTTTGTTGTGGGTGGGTGTTATGGGTTTGGTTATCGTTATCTAGAGGTGATCGCCGACGGTGTAATTTACCCGGAGCGAGTAAACGTCAATAGAAATTGTGAAATTTACAGGTGGAATAGATAAAGAGCTGAGCAGGTATATAGAACAAAAGAACGAGCCCCCGTTACAAATAAAGACAAAATTTAATCAAAATTCCTAACAATAAAGTTCATAAGCAAAAGTAATAATGCATTACGATTGAAAGATACACTTCTTTCTTTTTGAATTAACTTATTCAACGAATTTCAAATACAAATATGATGATACCAATAGCCGATCTGTTAAGCGAAAGAATTATCTCATCATCAATCGAGTGAAATCGAACAATGCTTTGTACAGTTTCATAACCTGATTGTCTTGATTCAGTCCAAATTCCACAGCAACTATTCATTTTGACTTCCTTGTGCCGGTAAGTCTGGGTCTTCTCCACTTTTCCCTTTCTTTTCCAAATTCTCAGGTGCCTCGCCTCTTTCGCCCCTTCCAACTTTGTGTCCACTTTGGGTTTCTAATACGTGAGTACCTATCTCACCTTCCAAAATAACAAAATAAGCAACCTATATCTTCCGTCACATTATACTGGGGTAATAGATCAATACCCTCCCCCCTCGTTATGTCAGATAAATTCTATCCTAATTCAAACAGATCCTACGGCTATCTAGTCTAACTGGCCATGACAGACCGTAAACAACCTAGTTTCACAAAATTAATGGTCCTGCTAATGGCTATTTCAACATACCACCGAGACATTAGTTCCAGACTACTCTCAATTACACAAATGAATGAAATTCCTTGCACTACGGTATTTATAACAACAATCAAGTGGTTATCATACGTGAACTCATATATAGGTCGGAGAATTCACACGGATTCTTGCAGCTCATCTCAACTAAAATAAGGCATGAAATTCTTGATACATAATCTCCTACAATAATCGAGACTATACGTTCAAACGAGTCGTCAATGTTTATATAAAGAAAAATACCATTGTACGGACTCAGATAAACGAACTCAACACCGGTATACCATATCAAGAAAATTAAATCCACGAACTTAAACAAATAAATCCATGCAAATACAAGCAAATAAATCAAACAAATCATCATAGTAGTATCAACGAATTACATAAGATTGCTGCAAATACCTTGTGTTTCCAAGCTTTCACTTCCAGAACCGCGCCTGTCAATTTTTTTCCAGACAATCGCTTCCCCAGGATGATTTTACGAGTGAATTTACTTCTTAAATCACTCGGAGTCTTTTCTTACATTCGTTTCTCTTCAGAGAAAAAGCGTAGACTGATTTCAAATTTGCTATCAGCACATTTAAACCTAGAGTTTTCATGTGGAACCACGCCCCCTTCACAGCGTGACCAATCTGGAGGAAATATATTTTACGCCTGAACTAGGCTGAAAACAATGCAGTTCGCCTGACAAACATTGATTACCCAACTGATTCCTGGTAACTTTCAGAAATGACAATTTTCCATACAGATCAGAAATTGACCCCTATCCTGTTCAATTTAAACAAACGTAGCCTTAATCAAAAATAGCTAAACTCATGACAGAGACTGTACCAATCCGTGCATTATGGCGATTTAATTCGTGCAGGTCTCCATAAATCTAATTAATCGTACACGTGTCCAACTAAATGTGTTCTGCAGAGATCGACAGAAAAATTTGCTCCATTACAGTGAGCTAAAAATAATGGTAATGTAATACCTTTTACGTTCAAATCAGGTCAAAACAGAGAAATGATTTTTCGAAAATAGTCAAATCCCGTGAAAATTATCATTATAATAAAATGTAATGAAACAAAAATAAAATAAAAAAAGAATTTAAAACTAACACACAAACAATTTAATTACATATTCCTAACAACAAAGCTTCACGCCACATTTACGCATCTACATGTACCGAAATTCCTTGATGAATATATGTAATTACACCTGAAGCTAGTTGTGGATTCAAAATAACGGTTCCAGCTGACAGGTGATTGAAATATAGAGTACAGGCACTGTAACATGGCGGTAAGCCGAGCGATGAAGTTGTTTTGTTTGTTAGGGTGTTTTTTGTTTTGTTAAATATATATATATATATATATTAAAATGTCTTCACATTTTGCGATGCATTGCTTTCTGATGACGAAATAGTCAAACGGAGATGGGCTTAAATGAAACAATCTACTCAGACAGATTTGAAAAGTCTTGCAAGACTTTCAAGATTATAGAAGTAAAAGGTAATAATAATTGCAGGCTATATAGATTGTAAGGGTGCAAATTTCTGTCGATCTATGAAGAGCACATTAATTTGGGCAGGTGAACGATTAATGAGATTTATGGGGACCGTGGCGTGCTAAATCGCCATACTGCAACAATTTTAATGGCTGTGTCATGTGAGAGAAGTGATTCTTAATTAAGCGTTCGTTTATTTAACGGTCAGACAGACTAAAAGGGTAAGGTTAACTTCGATCTTGTATCAGAATTGTGAGATTTGAGATTTTCCAGAATCAATTATTTGGGGATCTAGAGGTCACGCAGACTACAATTGTGGCGCCTAGTTATAAAAGGCGAGAGATATATTTAATCCGGATTGGTTACGCTAAATAAGGGGCGTGGTTCCCACACGAAAATTCTTGGGTTTAATATGTCCCATCGCAAAATTTTAGTCAGTCTACGTTTAACTGCAAGAGAAAACAAATGTAGGAGACTCCGAGTTTGAATTTAGAAGAAATTCTCTCGTAAAATAATTATCCAAGGGATCGGATGTCTGGAAAGTCGACGGACACGATTTTGGCGGTAGAAGCGAGCGAAGTTTGAAAGCACAAGGTGAAATAGCTCCACGGGACGTATCCACGTACCTACCTATCGAAGTATCTACGTATCACGTACTTACATATCCACCTACCCACACAAAGTTCGAGGGCCGAAAAAGTCGAGACAATAGAGAGTTTGGAGAAGGGAAAAGTGGAAAGGACCAAGAAGAACAGTCATAGTTAAAGTTGGAGAACAGTCACAGTGAAGTTGGAATGAACCGGAAATAATCAAGTTATGAAGTTGTACAAGGCAATGACTTCGAATGTTCACTCGATTCTATGATGAACTAATTCTATCATTTAAAACTGATCGGCTATTTATATAAGTATATTTGTGTTTGAAATTCGGTGAATGATTTATTTCGAAAAGAAGTGTATCTTCCTAATGTAATGCATTATCACGGTTGTTTATGTAATTGATTAAATTGTTATTTTCATGTACGGGGGCTCGTGTCATTCTGTTTTATATATCTGCTCAGATCTTTATCTATTCCATCTATAAGTTTCACACTTTATATTGATGTTTACTCGATCCGGGCAATAACACGGAAGGCGATCACCCTCTAGATAACGATAACCCAATTTCCACTACAACTCACCACCAACAAAGTGGGAGCTACGTAGCACAGATGGCTGCGGTCAGTAGGGGAATCTGAAAATTTCATTTTCATGTTAGAATGATATGTGTATTTATCCTTTAATCTGTTTGCGTGTAGTTTATTTTTAAATTGTCAAATAATTGTTTTGGCGTCTGTAAGCATATACATTTTGCAAGAAAATATTTCTCGAATGGTTGATCTATTTGGGAAATATTTCTGTTAGAAGTTGAGTAGGTACGAAGGTGTTGATGGGTGTATTCGTGAATATTTATGATTGTCTCTATCTACTTAAATATCTATATATCAACCTGAATATCTTTATAACTACCTGAATATTTATATATCTACATGAATATCTATATATCTGCCTGAATATCTTTATGTCTACTTGAATATCTTTATATCTAGCTGAATATCTATATATCTACTTGAATATCTTTATATCTAAGTGAATATCTATATATCTACTTGAATATCAATATATCTCTACTTGAATATCTATATATCTAGCTGAATATCTATATATCTACTTGAATATCTTTATATCTAGGTGAATATCTATATATCTACTTGAATATCAATATATCTCTACTTGAATATCTATATATCTGTTTGAATATCTATATATCTACTTGAATATCTATATATCTACTTGAATATCTATATATCTACTTGAATATCTATATATCTAGCTGAATATGTATATATCTGCCTGAATATGGATATATTTACTTGAATATCTATATATCTAGCTAAATATCTTTATATTTGCCTGAATATCTAAATATCTACTTGAATATCTAAATCTAGCTGAATATCCATATATCTACTTGAATATCTTTATATCTACCTTAATAAGTATATATCTATCTATCCGTCTGTCTATTAAAAAGCCTATAGTTTTCTTCACTGCTCAGTGGTTCTGTCTTTTATGAAAATAAGTGAAAGAATGTTACTACAGAGTAAACATATAACTAACTTGTGTTTGTTGGGTATTTCTCTTAAGTCTTTCCTACATTTTATTTTCTGAAGAAGGAATTTTGTCTGCATATGTGAGCATATGGCCCTTATGCATGTAATGCATAATTTAATTCCATGAAAATTAAATTGACACTCACTTTGATACATTTATTAAATGGGGTTTTGAATGGACAGATTGTTGCTATTCTCTTCACAGACAGAAATGGTTTCTTGAAGGAATGGAAAATTCAACGAATTCTTACACTTGGCGTATCTGTCTACATAATAGCCAGAACAGTTAACTTTAGTACAGTGTGTAGAGATAAACATTCAGTCTCAAGGAGGATGTAAATGGTACTTTTTATTTGCAAACTGAGTTTCTCAGGCGACGCGTTAGAGGTGCTGATTGATCCAATAGTTAAGATCTTAACTCTTCAATTAACGAGTCCAAATGAATTAGACGTAAATTAATAAGAAACATCGAAATAACATTCTCAAGGATATATCAGATACAGATAATCTACATTGAAAATTTGTCATTTATAAATTCTTAATCAACTCGCTCAAATTAAGATATTCAGGAAATCAGAATATTTTATTTGCCTCTCTGGAAGCCACCTTTTCTCCAAGACAACCAATTAAAAATTACAAAACGCTGGCTATAAAAGTTGCAAAAAGTAGCATCCATCACAATAGAAGATTTTCGGGATACGGTAATCTACACTCTAACTATGGTACTTCATGACTGCCACTTGCACACAACATACTGGTCAATTTACAACAAGTGCGATAGATTATCACATATCTTTTCATGAGACAGACTACAGAATAGATACAAACTGTATACAGCTCATAAACATGAACATTACCTCACTGGCCTATACTATTAATAAATATCAACATAAATTCACTGGCCTAGACCATATACAAATCATAAACATCAACGTTACCTCGCTGGCCTAGACCGTATACAATTCAAAAACGTCAACATTGCCTCACTGGCCTAGACCTTATACAATTCATAAATATCATCATTTCCTCAGTGGTCTAGACCGTATACAATTCATGAATATCAACATTAACTCAGTCCTACTCGCTGATCTACATTTATCACGGCGTAATTGCTACTCACTATGTACATATTATCCTTATATACAATCGGTCAATGAAGGTTTTCCTGTTATTCCTGAATCAAAGAATTACATTAAGTATCGATCAACATGCATCTCTGTTCACTCCTGACTTTTATGTTTGGTATTTCCATTGCAGATCAGATGCAACAGATCTATTGAGACACAACATTAAATCCAATGAGTACCTACCTTGCAAGATGAACTAGAACTTTCAAATAATATATGGTGTGCAATGTTTTTGTATTTCTCATCCATACATATTAGATTATCAGCATACTTATTGATGAGTCGAGAATGTCTTTTATTCGTGCTCAAAAGAATTCTTTTATATGTTTCTTATATTGCATGTTTCCTCTTAGACTACGAAGTTATCGCATTCATGATTTTTCTATCTTTGGCCGATATTTGTTTCAGAAAGATACGTTTGTGTCTTCCACACGGTTTTCGTATGCATGCAACTTTCTGAGACATTTCGATTCCTAGTACTAGGATATCCTTAGCTACAGACATCTTATAATTGTCTGGAATTGCTATCCCTTAGTTGCCGCCTGCAAAATAAGTGATAAGAAATTTGGAGTTATGGTCCATATGTGTAAAACAAACAATTGTGAGTGCGCTAGATCGAGTTATGAACCACTGATAAAAACGTCACTATTCTATGTTTATATCAGTTTCTCACTCGACACGTCGCAGGAAAAAGCATCAATTCATATTGTAACCTCTCTAGCATACCTATAAAAATATAGAAAAGAGGTGTATATCAGGTATAACTTTTATCTTTCATCATGAAAATAAGAACATCGCAGAGCATAGTGATAATCATCCCTTACTTCTTGCGAATAGCAGTATGCAATATATTTCGTTATAGAGAACATTAGCCCATCTACCAGTTTCAACATACCCACGTTCCTGGAACCTATACTCGAATCCACGCAGACAGAGGTGAGATGTGAGTGATCTGTTAAGGCGAGCTCCAGGGCCCTGGATAATTGAAGGCATATATAAAAGACATCAGGTGTATATATATATATATATATATATATATATATAT
>JAECUM010086841.1:0-13008 GCA_016617855.1 Megalonaias nervosa | reverse complement strand
GCGTACAATTTGACATATTAACTTTTTTTTTTTTTTTTTTTTTTTTAATTTACCAAATTACATCAGATCATAGAAATAGTGATGTCACAAAACAGCAAACGATACTGAACATCTAAATTCCTATCGTAGATGCATTACCGCATGTTGTATTGAGATCGAAAAGGGGTGTGTGTGTGTGATTTAGAATAAGGAAGCCGAGTAATGTTTAGTGATTTTCAAAAATTCGAAGAGCAAGTTTAAATTGAGCCTGAAAAAATTATGTATCATTAGTTTGGTTAAAACTAATATGATGACATATAAAAACCAATAAAATATCCATATAACTTCCACTGAAATAATTATGAATGACCAAGAAAAAGATATTCACCCTAATTTTAATGATCCTGGCTGGGTACGCTTTTCCGCCTAATTTTGCTCTTACTAAATCATTTCCTTCATATTCTTCACAATTGCTTCTCTTCACTTCTACTTACTTAAAAGAAATGATATTGAAAATATTCTCATCTGTCCATTCCACGGGAGTCCAAGTTTTCTGTTCGAGGTTTTTACTTGTTGCAGAACTGTTTGCTGTTTGTGGCAAAAGGAGGCTCAGCTGCTGAAATCTCGCACGTATATTAACCAATCATACCATGACTTCTTTCAGAGTCATCCAATCAGGATAATCGTTGTTTAGATATTTCGGTTTTTACGGCAAATTCGCAACCATTGATTGTTGTAAGTCTACAGAATATGCAGTTTATGACAGTAAAGGACGAAAACCTCAGAACAAAGTCATTGAAAGCTTTTATAGGAAGTACATTTTGTTCATGCTGGCCAGAAAATATTTTCCCATATTAATCCAGAACTACTCAGATTAAGTACACAAGTATTGAATAAAAGATCTCTAAACATTTATACTGTATAATATCATTTTTAAAAAAAATTATTCACCTTTATTTATATTTCACAAATATTCTGAGGAAGTTTGTATAATAAATTTTCATGACCATTTTATGAATATAATGATACAGAAATTTCATATACATTTTTAAGAAATATCTTGGTGGTGCATCAGAGTACTTGAATTGTTCATGAACCAAGTTCATGACATTTCAGGAACTTCAAAGATATTGTAATAGTTCATAAAAGTTCATCAGTGTGTTCATGAGCTTCATGTATGATGCATCAGAATTCATGAAGTGTTCATGATCTTCATTGTGGAACTTTCATGAACATTTGTTCATAAACTCAGATGATGAACTGATCATGAACATTTGAAGAACAGTCATGCACATTCATGAACAGTTCATGAGTGTTCATGAAGTCATGAATTTGTTCTCACAGGGAGATATATATCTATTATTCACTCGTAGCAAGCAAATTTTTTTTTTTTAATTTTGTGTTTAAGCGTATTGGCTAGCAATATCTATGAAAGATTTAAGTAGCAGATTTCTTAATGGATCCCATGTGATCTCAGCATTTGCTGGATTTGAACTTGGTTCATCTTTGATGTTAAGCAGCCATACTTATCACTGAACTCTGCAAACATGTAAGAATCAGTTCCAATTTCTTGGTCATAATGTTATCAGTGTCTATTGATGGGAAGTGAGAAAGTATAATTTTTTTGTACTTCAATGAATTATCAAGATTAGTTCCCTCCGAACATCCTGTAATTCACAGCCTAGCATAAAATAAAGATAATTCTTTTTATTAAGAGGTAGTCCCCATTTCTGCCCTCACAAACTTAATGTATGCATAATTTTGAAGCAGTCTTTGTTGTAACATTTTGTACCAGTATGAGATAATTGTGTCTTGGTAGAGTAGGAAAGCTCAGATAAAGAAATACTTGCGTCAGGTTATACATTCATTTGACAAGAGCATTGTCTTTGAAAACCTTGCCACAGAAGATAATTGCAAGTTCAGATTACTTAAATAGAAAGTTCTTGAAGTACAGAAACGAGGCATGCGACTTTATGTCGGTGTCTCGTAAATGTTTCTAGCTACTATCTTTGTTTAGTCAGGTGAATAATACAGTGGTGTTAACGACTTGTAGATTACCTTTTGATTTCTTGCCAGATTTATAGATTTCATTTGTATAACACTTGATTGTGTGCAAAGGTGTAAATTTCATACAGTAGATATGGTTTATCTTACTGACTTTGTAACACAGTCACCTAGTTTAAACGACAAACACAAAGGTGTCTGTAATGTTCTTATTGTTTTTACAGTAAACTTAATCATTTTTTTGTCCTTTCAATGTATAATATTTCATTTGTTTTTACATAGTGTATACAAGATGGATTCTATCATGCATTAGAGGCCCATTTGTTTGACATTTATCTGTGAAACAAAACAATACAAATTATCTACACATGCATTATTTTAGTATAGAAGCATGCCCAGATTACCGAAAATTACCTGAATACGTGTATAAGGGCAGTCTCCATGAACTATGTACTTTGCATGAATGATTGTGTTACACCAACATACAATAGAAAAATAAAATGGTTTTAAATAAATAAATGATTAAATTAAAAAATATTGATAAATAAATAAATAAATAAATAAATTGTTTGCATAAACATTTAGTACTTTATATTTTCTTGAATTCTAATTTTTAATTGTTAATCTTGCATTCTGTTAATGTTTATTGAAGACATATTCAAAAAATTATATACAGTGTACCATGTTATGATAAAATGTATTTCAACTGTTTTCCTGATGGTTAAATATTGAAGTGTTCATGTATGAAGCATTTTTAATAGCAACCTATTTATAAAATTAATGATTTGCTATACACAATTCTTTGGTTTCACAAAGGCCAGTTCCCACAAGCAAGATATTTATCTCTAATGGCCAGTGTCTGAATTCTTGTACACAAAGCTTTATAGTATTCCCGTTCTTGGATTCAATAGGCCACTGTTTTTGTGCTCACATCCATCACCCTTTGTATGTGTGGGTGGAATGTGGGAGTCCCATAAAGCTATGTTTTTATTAAAATGAAGTAATTTAAAGCTCTTTTGTGTGTGAAGATAGCTATAGTCCCTTATTGATGTTGAATGCTTCACCATCTCAGTTATCTCTATTGTTGAACATATTGATTGTGTCTAAAGGTAGTTATTCATGATGCTATTCTACTGTCAACAGTAATATTGGGCAAACTCTGCATTGTTTGTCAAAAAAATATTGACACCCAAATGCAATAAGTTGTATTGATTTGGTTAGAGCTACACATGCCAAATGAACAATATTGATCCCAAATTGATTAATTGGTGAGAAAATTAACTCAGTGTCACTTAAACATCATTTATATGATATCAGGAATACAGGTTAAAATTATGTGAAATTAGTTTTATTTTAACCATTGACACATCTGAAATTGTGAAGACTCTTGACTGTTGCAATTCTTTATATTTTTCCAGAAATAATGTGTATTATTTATTAAGTACTGCTATCCCATATTATAGAGTGCCTAGTTATTAAAAGGTTCCCCATATGTAAATCATGGTTTGTACAACCTTTAAATATCCTTGAATTTGAGGGGTTGCCATGAAAATTCCTTTTCCCCAAACTCCATGAACGTTCTGAGGGTGTACGACTTCGGATTACTCAAATGTCACATTACATGGACGATGGAGTAGCATCCATTTGCTTTAGTGGCATGCTAAATAGTTAATTTTTTTTCTTCAATTTTCTTAATGGTGTATACATGGATAGACAAGTAACATATGGTGAAAGTTCTTGTTCCATAAAGAAAAAGAGAAATCCTTGAAAATATGTGTTAGCGCTTGAAAGTTTGTGTTAGAGCTTGAAAACTCCTTTAAAAATCTTGCAACAAAAATTCTCTGGGCTGTATGATCAAAGTATAAAATTACTTGCTTGGATTTCAGTTAAAGATACTCATTATTGAACATACTTCATTGTAATAAACCTTTAAATATAACAAATGATCAACATGACCAGGAATTATTTGTTAAAATAAAAGTTGGCACTTTTAAAATTAAGATCGTTTCATGTTGTCCCAAAACTTATGAATTCTTCTTTTAAAATAAAACCTGTTCAGATAGAAACTTTGTTTTATTTCAATAAGTTTTAGGAAAAAATTCTAAAAGTTTTCAACACTTAGCACTGAACCTGATAGTATGTACTCTTCATAATGGTAAACTCTTGTAATTTGTGTGTATCTAATTTAGGACACAAAATTTCAAGTTAAAAGAGTTTTTACTCAGTATGAATTGTGACACTGTTTTGGAGAACTGTGTACAGTTTATAGTTGCTTTTAAGTTAAGCCTGTTTCAGACAACATGGTTCAAGATCTGCCATTGCATAATGCTGTGGCAGATCATGGTCTGTAATGTTTGTTCTAATGATTACTCCTAACAAAATGCATAGACCTTGATCTGCCATCACTTAATTCTGTGGTAGACCTGGATATGTTACCACGTTATACGACAGCGATTCTCGATCTGTACGGTTTGCATTTGGACTAGACATAGTAAGTGAATACATACGGTATTTTATTTTGTTGAGAAGTTTTGAATGTTTTCTTTCTAATCTTTGCACTTAAACTCTCTTGAGGGATTAGTGTGTGGTTTTTGTCAGTGTATTCATACATTGAACAGTTTAATAAGACCTTTTGTGAAACTAATTATGTTGAGTCACTCCTTTATGTATTTGCTGTACTTGATATGTGATTTTGTAATAAACAAATACAGTCTGGATTTTGATTTTGGTCGAGTTTATGGACTATTCATCAAACAGTAGGATTGGCCAAAATTGTGAAATACATTACTTATGTTAGAAATGGGTTTCAACTTGTTTGCTTGCCTGAGAAGGCCCTTCTTTACAATCTGCCAGATATTTTTTTCTTTTTACAAGAATATTTATTATTCATTTTGATGTTACTATCTATTTTCAGTCAAGTGTCAGTTTATTAGCCTATTTTATCACAGTACAAATTTAGTTTAAATTTTATACCTCTAAGGTCTTGAATTTTGAATGTATTGGCACAGCAATATATAACTGTAAAGAATTAAAAAGTCTTGTACAAATGATGCTAAACTGACAGTTGTTGGAAACACATGTATTCATACAAAACCAAAAGGTCAATAACATCAAAGATACATTATTATTGACTCTAATTTTGGTACCATGTGTATAGTACCTGTTACCATATTAAATAGTTCTCAAATGAATTTTCCTAATCTTTGTCTCTGTCTCTGAATAACATTTTTTGTTCTCTATGATATAAATAGGAAATATGGTAGTAATGTTGTGTGTAATTGATAGCCTTTGCACATCTGCACAGAATTGATTCCCATTCAGGTGCATTGTTAATACAGTTATCTTCTCTTCCTCTGTTTAATAAGGTGTACTTGAGGGTTGTTTAAATGTACTTGAATAATGAGAGCTGTTTATCAATAGTTTTATTGATTACCTTATCAGCTTATGTGGAAGTGTAATGCTTGATGGAAGTGTCTGATGTATATGATATTGCTTACATCAATATGTTTCATTTGGCAATTTGGCATATCGATGCAATCTTTCATTACTATCTTAAAATCAGAAATATTCATTGGGATAAATTTCAGTGGTTGGGGATAAACTGTGAATTTTGTTCAAACAAAATTTTGTAGGGTCATACCATTTACGTTAGCAACCAGTCTTCAGTGCTATATTGCACAGTGGATTTAATTTCGTGGATATTCATTAACTGCATAAAAAATACCTGAAATCAAATCCTGCACAAATATGTTACATAATCTGAGGCCTCACAACTAATTTCCATATTTAGTCGTGGTCAATATACTGTTGGCTTGCTTTAATAAGTTATTAAAACAGCATTGATGCTAATTTGCCATTGCAATAACAGTAATAATTGCAGTATGTGACAGCAGATCATAGTCTGTCTAACTGCTTAGCTCTTAACCAATGAACCTACCTATTCAACTGTGTACCTACCTATTCATATATATATATATATATATATATATATGTTATGTATATATATGTATATATATATATATATACATACATACATACATATAAACATACAAACAAACACACATACACATAGAGTCAGACCTGTCCTAACAGTCACCTGAGTTTAGCAGTTGAAGACTGTCACAGCATCCATTTTGATCTCTCACCAGCAAATTTCCTATGTAAGTGTTGTGTAATCAGAGGTCACTGGAGATGTATATATATATATATATATATATATATATATATATATATATATATATATATATATATATATATATATATATGCAGTTGGATGATATTGCAAAGAAACAAATATGGTATGTTGAGTCCTGGACCTTTATCATGCCTTTTCTTGTTTTCATGGCACTTTTAACTCATTATTGGCTGAGAAAATGGGAGTCAAGTGTCTCTCCCAGGGACACAATAAAGCAGCCAACTTAGGCTGGTCTTGATGGGTATTGAACCCATAACCCTTGGATTACAAGTCCAGTCCTCTTGCCAACTGAGCTAGAATTACATTACCTTTGTCATGTTTGTTGATCATTGGTTTTGTTGATCATCAAGAGGTTCTTGTTAATTGATAAAGCTAAATGTAGCTATCATATTAAGTAAGCTGTGTGTTTACCATATATATCACTGTTATTCACCTTACAGTCATAGTGTAAAAGATAGCCATATGAAGCATGAATTACTGATAATCTGTTATTGAATTCTACTGTCGTAAGTAAACTGAGAAAGGTTTGCATGCAAATAGATATGAATGTTAGATACCATATTTCATCAAATGATAAGCCAGTGCATGTGATAAGATCACCCCCACTTTAATAAGTTCTAGCAAAATGTTTGTTATGTTTTCGTTGAATTCAGTGCAATTTGTCCTCTGGGCTTCTCATGGGAGAAATAATGTAATTTCACTGTATTGTACCTAAGTAGTCAGATTGTACTGATGTGCCATAAATCTCCTTGTTAGGTTTAATCAAGTAAATATTTAGATTTATCTCACATATAAATCCCAACTTTCAGCTGTTTTTGAAGAGAAAAATAGATGGAAGTGTCTATTCATTTCGTCTTCAGTTTCCATATAGAATTTATGGATGTTATTAATTAGATTACTTGGCCATAAGTCCAGCTTGGTAATATAGGTTTATATCATCAAGATCTTAGAAGAGTTTGTCATTATCAGTAAGAGATTGTGTATTAATTATGGCATTATGTTTAAAATAATTTGTCCCAGATTATAAATAGTAAACCATGTAAAATCAACATGATATCAGGTCTGAGAGATAGTTTATTGGGGTTGTGTAAAACTGCTTGGTGTAATGGTTATTTGTTAAGCTATGTAAGCCAGGTGATTGATATCAGGCACACTTGGGTCACTTTTTTCAAATATGCATTCATTGTCAGTAAGTGTAATTCATATAGATATGGTCTAGAGAATGTTCCATAAATGCTTTTTTTTCTTTTCTAAACACATATATCAATTATGCTGGCAGTGATTAATGAACTGATTATACATACAGCAAAGATTGATGTTTTGTCGTAATTATGTAACTGTAGTTCAGTGACTTAGTTTGTAGTACTATCAGAAAAGCTTGCTTAACCATTTTATGCATTTCTTGTGAATGCTAGTACTAGGATTTGAATAATTTTTAAAAGAAAGAGATAAAATGTTTCATGTTTATCAGACTAGGTTTGCTGACAGTTATACTTGAATTTTAATGCGTCACAATGATATAATGATTACAATTTATACTTGAATTTTAATGTATCACAATGACATAAAATATTATACTAGGATCATGCAGCAGTATTAATATTACAATATATATTAGCATTTTAATGTATCAGAATAACATCAGCAATTCAGTTTATACTAGGAATTTATTGTATCACAATGACATTGGTATTACAATTTATCTGAGAATATTAGTGTATCACAATGACACCAGATACAAGTTATGCTTGGATTTTAGTGTATCACAATGGTATGAATATGAGGTGTAACAGTAAAAACTGTCCTACATCAGTGGCCAGGGATTAGCATATTTTACCAATCTTTTCACATTTAACTGATATTCCCTGTGATGAGTCGGACAGTTTACTAGACCACGTAATAGTTCACATCCGCTTTCCTATCTGCATTCTAGAGGGTTTTTGATAACAAGTGTAATCCATTAACTATTTCAAGTCTTCTGAGTGTGTGTCTTAAGTAATCTGAAAAATTGTAAACAGCCACTCCATTGTTGTTTAGATTGCTGAATAAAATTTCTTCCATAGAGATTTGCCAAGTCTTTACTCTGCAAAGTAGCTGAATTATTTTTCAACCTTTCAGAAACAAACTATAAGTACATGTATTATTTATCCTTTTCCCATTATAGGCACTTGTATTGCTGCTATCAGCTACAGATGTGATTGTGCTACACTGTTCTCTTCATGCTCTCATCAGTCTTGCTCAGAGGTGAGAATAAAACATTACGGACTATAAAGGGAAGAAAAATTGTTAACGGTCGTGTGGTGATTAATTGAAATAATCATAGATTGGTTGGAGGTGTCAACATTTGACCAGATGACCAACCATTTGATTATAATTTTATCTGAAGTTTTTGTTTGAATAGTGTCATGTTCTGTATTTTGTACAAAATTAAAGACTTAACTGGCAGAACAACTTTTTTCTTCATTTTTAATATTTATTAATAATTTTCTGTAGTTTTCTCAGATACCTTTTGTGACTTGTATCCCTATGTACTTCTGACTACATAATAGTACAGTTAGTATTACTATAATTTAAATGATAATGATTCATTTCTTTCAAAAATATTTAGAATTTGTAAACCAGACTTTTATACATCAATGCAAATACTATCATGTCTGTTTCCACTCATAGTGAACAGCTTTGCTAATGTTAAATCTCATGGCATAGTAATCGAAGTAATTTGGATATTTTGTTGATTAAAGTGTTTTTTTGGGCACATCATTGTTTTTGATAAATAAACTAAGTTTGTATGTCATTTCTGTGGTGTTCATCCCTTCTTATATTCTCAGAAACAGGCATACCCTGCATTCCAGCAATCGTTTTATGAAGCTAGTTAAGAAATATTTTTAGAGTCGCAAAGTTAATGGTGCAGGATTAACATTAGCAAAGCTGCTAACTTAGAGTGGAAATTGATGTGATAGTTGTTGCATGGAAATGCTGAAAGCTTTAAAATTTTAAATATTTGAAAAATGTCATGAACATATTGTGCTTTTGTTTAGTGAGATGTAGATAGGGGTACAATCTGCAGGGGGTCCATAGAAACTAAAGTTGTTTTGAAAATTAAGTTACTATTACCTAATAATAATAATAATAATAATAATAATAATGATAACAATGGTAATAATAACTGTTAATAATGATAACAGTAGTAATAATAACTCTGTTACTGTTTCAGTGCTAAACCTCGACTTGTGATTGGTGAATTGAACTGCATTGAATTCTTGCTTAGAATTGTGCAGGAATATGACAGCCTCTCTAAAAAGTGAGTTTTCTTTCACATTTAAGTTGAAAATATTGATTGCCTTGATTTTTCTCTTATTTATTTATTGCCATCAATTAATCACAAGTTTGTAAGTCAGAATCAGTGTTTAATGAGATTTAAAACGATGGTAGCAAGAGAGTGAACCAGTATGAAATGTATGTGATAGCATAAAATAATCTGGACAGTGGTAAAATGTACAGCATTTGTGTATTTTATACTCAGCACTGACTCAGATCAGTTACCATACAGTTTAGTTGCAGACCAGGTTTGCACTGTTCTGCATGAGATTTTGAGTATCAGCATAGAACCTAGTCTGATAAAGCAGCCCCCCTCCCCCAAACCTGTGTTGATACTGACAGACAGTTCGAGGGTATGACTTCTAAATCCACATGGAATAACACTTCTCTACATTCTGTGACCATTTTGAATATCAATGCTACATTTAACTTTTAATGAACAGGTGACATCAGACCCTCAAATCATCCGTCACTATCAACACAGGGGTGAGGGTGAGGGCTGATTTATCAGTCTTCATAGAACCTTGGTTTTAATGAAGCATTTTTCACATTGTGTATATTCTCAAAAGAAAATTGTGCCACTCAATAAAATTTATATAAAATCAGACTTAAGGTCAGTGTCTCAATGTAAATGCTGGTGTCTTAGTGCAGGTCTTGCAAATGCATTGTTTTAGTTTACCAATAATTAGCTTACAGAATTTGAGCTGAGATTTCATAAAGCATTTCACCTGAAATTTTGTGGGCTGATTATTTGTAAATGCAGCCATATAACAACTGTATTAAAGGTAGATTTTGAAACAATGACAGATCTGGGTATATGCCATTCACAGTGACAGATCTGGCTATATGTCATTCACAAGGACAGTTTGGGGCATATGTCACTCACAGTGACAGATCTGAGTATATGCCATTCACAGTGACAGATCTGGCTATATGCCATTCACAGGGACAGTTTGGGGCATATGTCACTCACAATGACACTATCAGGGTATATGCCATTCACAATGAAAGATCTAGCTATATGCCAATCACAGGGACAGTTTGGGGTGTATGCCATTCAGTGACAGATCTGGTTGTATGCCATTCACAGTGTCATGTGGGTTTATGACATTCACAGTGACAGATATGCATATATGCCATTCACAAGACAGATATGGGTATATACTATTCCCAATGACATCTATATGTATGCTGTTCACAATGGTATATGCCATTCACAATGAAAGATATAAGTGGATGCAAGTCCCAGTGACAGGACAAATATTTACAATGACTGATCTTGGTGTTTCCCATATTGATGGATCTGAGTATATACCATTCACAGTGACAGAAATGGAAGTATGCCGTTCACAATTATGACATCTGGGTGTATGCCATTTGCTATGGCAGATCTTTGTTTATGCTGTTCATGGTGATGGACTTGGGTATATGCCATTCACAGTGACAGGTCTGGATATATGCCATTCACAGTGACATATCTGGGTGTATGGTGTTTGCAGTGGTGGATCTGGGAATATGACATTCACAATGACAGATCTAGGTGTATACCATTCACAGTGACAGATCTGAGTAGATGCAATTCACAATGACAGGACAAATCTTCACAGTGACAGATCTTGGTGTTTGCCATTGACAGTGATAGATCTGGGTATATGCCATTCACAGTGATAGATATGGGTTTATGACATTCACAATGACAGATATGGGTGTATGCCATTCACATTGACAGATCTGGGTGTATGCCATTCACAGTGATAGATATGGGTTTATGACATTCACAATGACAGATATGGGTGTATGCCATTCACATTGACAGATCTGGGTGTATACCATTCACAATGACAGATACAGGTGTATGGCATTCACAGTTTTTTGTACATTACGCATGGGCTGATGCTGCAATTGAAGCAGCAGTTAGCAAGAGTATTATTACAAGCATAATTCATGTAACAATTTTTAAAAAACAATTCAAGTAATTGATATATGATTATTGAAGATTTAAAGATACATCATTGTTTGCCATGTTACAGTTTTGTATAATTACAAAAATAAGATCATTTTAGATATTACAAAATTTTATTCTAAAAGATACCTAGTCAGAATAAAATTTATACATTGCTTAACAGAAAAATTTAATAGTATATTGCTGCTAATAAGGGATAATGTACATTTTGTTACATTCCATACTTTATACATAATGGAATTTTATTTTCTGTTTCAGATTGGCTGCCAATTTGCTTAGGCTTTTATGTCAAGATATCCACAGTCGAGAGATGGTCAAAGCTCACGATGGAATTCCAATTTTACTTAGGTATGAACTGAAAGTGAGAGGGAGAGATGTATACGTCATATATAGCAACTAGCCTTATTCATTAAATTAAGTTATGACAGAAATTTGATCATATTTACAGACTTTTCAATTACAAAATGCTTCATATTCTTCAGAATTTGGAGTAGTTAATGGAAAGGTTATTTATTGCTGTATTTTATAGGAGAATTGGAGATAAATCCATTGTTAAGATTTTTCAACATTTTTATTTTCTTTAAGATTTTTTGAACTGCTCACATGGAATCATATTTATGTATACCCAGCCTTCATATACACCATCAATGAAGAGTTAAGTTTTTGATTGATTCAGTCTCATCATTGACAGTGTTATAATGTTGTTAGCAACATAAATATGCAATGTCAGTTCTTAATTTTTGTGTACGGTAAACTATCAAGTTTCTATTGATATGTTGAACATTTTCCAGAGTTTTGTTAAAGGCAGTTGCATTATACTGCACAGAAAGAATTTTGTTAACTCATTAACCCCTGAACCAAATAGCTAGGCACTCCCCTACAGCATACATGCAGAGAGATCACCTAGAGCAGTGTTAGCTTTACCAGTGCCTGTATCCCTGAGACTTGCTGAGAGTACTTGGCTTGCATATTTTTACCGAGGGTGCTACTTGCAATAAATGTTATTTTCTTATTTATGTTCCTTTAATTAAGCTAAAATTTGGCACAGCAGTTCTCAGTAAAATTACGTACATAATGATATAAATTCCATGCTAAATGCAGAAATAAACTGATGCATAAAGATAAAATAAATGATTTTCTTACCAGTTTGTTTCTCTTGCCATGAATAATCCATAAAAATCCATTATGAATTCACACTAAATAATTAACGCTATCAACACATGAAATTCATTCCATTTTATGTGCACAGAAATTCCACTTGTCATCTTTCTTACAAACTTAACCTTGTGTGAATACTCTGTCAGAGTCTGTCAAGTAAAAGTCTACTCCCAGAGGCTGATTCTCATAATTTTCATCATTTTCTGATCTAAATATTTCCACTATTTTTGCTGCTATTGAAGTCGAATTATTTCCCTTTGTTCAGCAATGTTTACTCTATCTATGTAAGCTAAAATTTTATGGGTTAAAATGCCTGCATAATTAGGAAATGGCTTGAAATTAACCAATTGTTTGTGCCGATTTAACTCGTTGTTTGGGATACAGGCCTAGA
>JAECUM010086836.1:0-11353 GCA_016617855.1 Megalonaias nervosa | reverse complement strand
ACTATAAACTGTCACGCTGCAGACATCGTAGCGATATGACTGAAAAATTGTTAAAGCTGCTTTAAAAATGCAAATCACACACACACACACACAGAGACACACACCTGCTTATTTCGGCTACAGTGCACAGTGAGTAATAAAGCATTGATGCTATGTTGGAGTGAAATCTGTGAGCCACTGGACGTCGCTTTCAAAAAATGCTGGATAATCTACAATAAGAACTGCAACACGAGTTCAATTTTGAAGGTATTTTAAACTAGCATATGATTTATAATAAATCATAATAATAATGTTGACTTAGTACAGCAATTAATGTGTAGAAGCTCTAAGCGCTTTGCAATAGTAGATAACGCACAAAATCATATGCAACGAAAAGATTGCAAAAACAAAACACCATGAAATTATAAAACAAACCAATGTTAAGTTTGCTTCGACGTCATGCAGTAGGTTATTTTATGATACGGAGGTTTCTGTTAGTAGCAAAGAGAGATGGAGGGTTAGGGACTGACATGTCAAGATGGCATATGACGCAGAGGTGATCCTGATACACGTTTGTGAGACACCAATGGAGACTGGAGAATATTATCATCAGGTCTATGAGGAATCCAGTCTAAAATATGACCATGTTTATCGGTGGGTTGACTAACTGACTGAGGTGGAAAATGTCAATAGAATCTAGGAGTTATCATGTGTATAGGATTCCAGAAGAGTCAAAGTGAAAGTTGAAATTTACAAGAATAATCAGAATAATCAGGTTGATAACTATTGAATTTCCTTACTCCAGCAGGTTAGGAAATTGCTCCAAATAGAGATATTCAGTAAGCTTGTTTCTTTTGACTGGAAAGAGGGCAGTGGAGGCAGAAAAATGGACTGCCCTTTGTTCAATTGTGAGTGAGGTTTGGACCAGTGCAAATGACGTGTGTTTGAAACTAAAAGTTGTAGTGTAGTTAAGATGGTGAACTATGGAGTTTTTTTTTCCGATGACAGCATTGCCGCCTCCGTGGGAATTTTATGGGAACAGCTTGATGGAGTAACTGGAGGGTGCTAGATCCACACACTTTGGCTCATTGCCTGATTCTTTTAGCCATTTTCCTGTTTGGAAAGAGACGTCAATATCCTGACCGTTATGCATAAACGGGTTGACTGGCAAGTATAAAGTAAGGACATCATGTTCAAAACAAAAGATGGTTGTAGTACAATTGGGGCAAAATGACCGAGAACAGGTCAAACAGTTCTCCCCAACCCAGCAAAAACAAGCAAATGAAGAAACACACTCCAACAGAAAAACCAATGGATGGCAAACCTACCGATGCAGATGAACGCAATCAGCAAACATGTACGAGAAATTGCACAAAACTCCAGAACAGCTGCCTCAAGCCTTTTAAGGACGGGCGGACCATCTAAATCCTTATTTAGCAATTTGAATCTTACTTAAGATTCGGAAAGTGGAAAGTTCAGTACTAACAGACAATATAGGAAAATTAATGTGATCCTTGTTTGTATGGGCATTTGTCAATCTTGACGTTTCCTTAAACAGATTGTCCACGGACATAGTATCTAATGTAAACAATATGGCCGAAGTGCGGATAATTTCAGAAATTTATATGTACTGATATAAATCAAATAAATTTATTGGAGAAAATTATCAATGAAACTTTAGATCTAATTTTGCACCTTTTCTTTTTTTAACTTTATACCGAGGAAATTTGTTTTTTGTTTTTTTTAAGAGGATATACAGCTCTGGAACAATTGATTGAAGATTTGGCATTGAGGATGAGAATAGAAAAATAGGTTCTATTGTGTTTATCTATCTATCTATCTATCTATCTATCTATCTATCTATCTGTCGCGTGCGTTCTTGTAACTGAAGTAAGCACGTACAGAGACTGACAAACAACATTCATCAATTAGTCTGACCCTGATGGTACATATTTCTTACATTTACGACGTCTGTGAAGATTTGCATACAGTATCCATTAGTAGGCATGTATGCATCGGATTGACACAGACGAACACAGTTTAAATAAAGACAGCTAATTAATATCCGTCATTAGCTCCATCCTATATTATATGTGATCTGACCAACATAAATAATTTCCGTCGTAGTACAGACATATAGACTAAATCAGGCAGAATAACCGTCCCACAAAATATATATGTGTCTAACCGATTCACATCCATACACATCCTAAATAAAGACAAATAGCTCAAATTCAATAGGAAGTCCGTTGATAATATATATGCATCCGACAGATATACACCGGACACGCCCTTAAATTATACTGATGTCATCCAGTAACACACCTAAGATAATACATGTCTCTAATAAACACATCTTTACACCCTTAAAAAGACAATATTAGTGCATGTGATCATCACGCACGTATTATTTCATCTGATAGTTTCTGTCTTTAAACATGCTTGATGGGTCATGCCATCACGTTTGTAGATCATCAGTGTTGGCACCTAGATATTTTAAATTCACCTCTTTCTATTCTGGTTTATCTCTGCCTGGAAACAAATAGAATTTGCCTGTTCATGTGTTACAAGTCTATAGTAACAAACTTAAGTAACAGAAAAGAAGTAAACCTAACAAGTTAGATAAAATTTAACCAAAAGCTCAGTTATCAAAGTTGTAAATGAATACTGTGAGAGGAACTTACAGTATTATGAAGTGAATCCAAGCCAGTCCCTGTAAAGGTCCATGAAAGTCCTAAATGAAAGAAACATTCCTTATAAATTTCAATACCGGAAATGTACTGGTCCTCCAAGAATCATGACATTGTCAAGATGGCGTTCTCCAGAATTCCTTCGAATAGTTTATAATAGTTCCTAAATAATATTATAGTCCAAATAATGAGCACTTTCTATTTGCACTGAACAGTCCAAACGAATGATTTTCCTCTCGAAAAATATCCAAGTACAAAATAAAATACATCTGCAGACTTGCAACAGAAACATGATAAGTGCGAATGACTCCAAAATCGGAATGAATCTGATTTCTTAACTCTCTCTCTCTCTCTCTCTCTCTCTCTCTCTCTCTCTCTCTCTATATATATATATATATATATATATATATATATATATATATACCGTATATTGCGACTTTACTTCGCAATAGACACCACATGTCTGCATAAACTATTGATTTTCCGACGAATTAAGCATATTCACGTAAGCTCGAGTAATTAATGGGAAACTTCAGAATTATTCTCGAAACATCGATATCTCATCAGTCACTGAGAAACTACTCCATAGGCGCCAATTTAAGTCTTATTATTGAGATTATTATCCCTAATTGTTAACACATACGTAAACATCTATTTATAAAACTTATGTAATACTATACTCAAGTCACGTAGGCCAGGCTGAACTAAAGATATGTTGTGCACATTATAACCATGAATAAAAAATTACGACAATTAAATAAAATCATGCACAAGGAGCTACAAAAAATATAAATATACGTAACAATGTGACACATCATTCAAGACCATCAACATGAAGGCGACGGCCTCTTTGTATGGGACATACTGGACGCAATAAACAACACAGCTGCGACGAGAGAGAAACCAAAAATAAAAGTGATACATTATTTGGATGAATTTTAAAAAAATGAAATATCTACTTAATTGAATCGAAAATGCATTTTAAGAATATATTGATATGTCTATATACTTATTTCTACGTAATGAGCGAATTGAAAGTAATTCAATTTACAAAGCATTTATATTTGTATCAAATCCGTTCGAACATACAGAGAGGCAAAAATCTACATTGCACTAGATTTTACGTATTGGAAAGATTTCTGGTATATTTCTTCTAGATGTGTGTTTACTAATTTCATAATAACTACATTATCGTCTTGGCTTATGTGAATGATTAAAATCTATCGTTGCTTTCTCACTTGTGAATTCTTTTGCAATGTTGTTCTTGTCCTTTGCGTGACGCCTCTCATTTTTTTAAATGATAACAACTGCAAGAAAGCTACTTAAGATCAGAAATGTCAGCAAGAACGCGTGATAATATCTAAATTCTCGTTTTTTTTTTTTGTTTTTTTTTGTTTTTTTTGTTTTTTTTTGGTCATTTTATACCTGTATGTTTTGATCTTGATTTTTTTTCAAGTCTCTTGATGTATTACCAATGTGTATTTAAAATAAGTTTTCTTTTCATTCTCGACCGTAAGTAAGTTATATTGTCTTGACGATTTATATTTGATATCAATTTTTTCCATTATTCAGATCCTTAAAATGCCTTGATAACTATCAAGAAAGGTTATTTGCAAATGCAAACATAAGAAACTGTATTATTTAGATATAAGTTCTATAACTGCAGTATTAGTCAGTGGCGAGTCAATCTTGTTTCTTTCTTGTGAACAAATTAATATCTTCTGTTGATAATATCCAGTTTATGTACACATAACTCTATCGTTTCTTTTGCATCAAATGTCTCTGATGCGGCAGAATGATATTGGGGACTTACAAGAGCGACACTGAATTTTGATATGCGACTGCAAAATTAACAACAGGTGTGTAATGGTACATTTTGAAATTAGCAGAAGTACACATCATGGTGTTTATGTATATTATGAACCAGTGCAATAGGAATTAAGGGTCTTGATGAGGTCACAAAAGGGTACCCAATCTGGATTAGTCTCTACGGTTAGACAACACCCACACTTTTGGATGCATTTCAGGCTCTCTTCGTGCGAACTTGTGTAGCCGGAATATGGCCTGACTTATAACATATCAGATTTAAAAAGGTCTTATAACAATTAAAACTTTTACTAAGAAACTATTTTCACCCAGATCTCCTGATGTCTCCAAATGTCGACGAAGAGAATTTCCCGTAGTTTTCTTCATTGCAAATGGACCATCAGTGCGACTACCCCGGCTATGTTATTTTACTAAGAAATGAAACATGGTTAGCTCATGAAGAAAGGTATGATTATGTCATTATATTGTGCCTGACTTACTTCCGTGAATCTTTACGAAATAGGCCAGTCAGTCTCGACTCCTTGCCTTCAAGTAGTTTGAAAAATACGTATTAAGCAAATGCACATGTATCGGTGAAAATGAACAATGTAAATAGATAGAGCATTTTGGTGTGAAGTAGATATGACACAGTCTTACTGTCATACAGTTCCTTTTTATGTCTCATATCGTTATTTTTTGAAATTCTAACTTCCCAAAAGTTGCTAAAGGTGACACTTACAGCAAATAAATATGGATCGCAAAATGTAGATAATAGATGGTATGATTACATTGGAAATCAATATTTACTGACATAACATGACAACTTTACTCCACTTTCATATTTAGAATGTGATATACATGTTTAGAAAACCACTTATCGGAAATAATTTTATCTTGTTTACAAGTTAAGCTCTCAGACAGATCATTGTATGAAGTCACTGCAATACACCGATCTTCTTGATAGTATGTATCTTTGGAATTATTAGGGCACTTAAGTAATTTTCCTCCCAAATTTACAATTTGACTCCAGCTACCTTCTTCTTACTCTTCTTCTTTATTTCTTCATGACTTTATTTTCTTTTTTCTGTCTTTTAGTATATTCCACTTCCCATCTCTAATTTTGAAATCTTTTGGCCAGGCGATTATGAACTGTTCTATTTCCCAATTCTTGATGCTATCATTAAAAGCTTCCAGTCATGTGTTTGTATAATCTAAGGTAACATTTAAGCCTATACCCTATTAGATTCGTATAGGCAAACACAAAAGTTCAGAAAAATTATATTATGCAAAACAATTTGTTCTACATTAAATTTTTCACATGTCTCTTTGTGACAGAGGAATCTGGAATTTTACCTTTTAGCTTTATTGCAGTTTAAAGCAGAAGTAGAGGACAAACACAACCAAGGAAAACATATTCCATTTAAGTACCATTTACTAACCAAATCTCTTTCACATCGTTTGGTTTTTATTTACTGTTTACTTTTATTTCAGTGATATAAATGTCCAGCTAATATTTACTTAATATCCATCTGTACGTGCAATTAGTGATATTTCAGCCATAATTGTAATACCATTTCAAACTAAAAGAACGTAATATACATTTTCCTTATGTTATGCATTAAAATAATAAAGGATAAATATAAAGTTATACCAATAAAAAGGAGAACTGTGTTTGAAAAGTAAGCATGCAAAAGTTGTAAATTGGCGCTGAACATGTAATAAATGCAATCATCGTAATTTGCAGCTATTCATCTCTTTTCTCATTAAATCAATCGTCCAAATTCAGAAAACTAAACTACTTCACAAGCAACCCCTCAGATAAAAGATACATATATGATTAGCTGAAATAAAGTTTGAAAGGCAGAACTACATGCATTAATCCTGATCGGTAGCTGTTGATACAGAATATCAGTGCCATCCATGTTATCAGGGTAATACATGAATATATGGAAAGATGAAGAAGTTGTAAATAAAAGGACAGTGAAAAGCCTTTTAAAATTTAGAGATGACGTTTTAGAAGTGAGCTATAACAGTATTATATTTTCCTAATTATTTTGCCAAACACAATTCCAGTTTACTATAAATATATCCCGTGGAGTCTCAAATATATCCTTCCTATTATCGCTTCGTTCATCGTCTTCAGGACCGTAATATCCCTCCATGAGGCTTTGCCGTTTCCTAATAATGCGTGGCAAAAGCAAACCTGAACAGCACGACTTTCACTTCATGGTCTCTCAACACTTGAAATGTGTTCGATTAAAATGGTACCCTAAAATATTGCTTCGACGTTATTTAAGTAATATAATCTTATCCAATATAACATTCCTGCAAATTTTGTTTTTGAATTAAATGATTAAGGATTTAATTGTGTAGGGCAATTAAATTCTTCAAACAAAACGTTCGTTGAGTTTTCAAGGAATTAAAAGTTTAAGTTTCCTTTTGCTTCCCAACAAAACCTTTTCTTTCTTCCCGTTGTTTGAATTATGTGAAAAAATTGGACTCATTAGAGAATTAAACATGAAAACTTGAAACGCATCTCATTAGACATTCGAGTTGTTTTCAGTTGTTCACGTTTGTCTATTTAACCCCCAAACGCAATGCCCGGTACCCAGCAAAATTTCCCCACTCGTTCATCCCTAGTTTGAACGTTTTGTCTGGAATTAATTGTACCGTTCTGACATTATTTCAAGCTTAATTTTTACAGTGACTTTGGTCTTCGGCATGTAATTCGCACCGAAGAATCACGTATATCTTTCTAGTTAAATACAATTAATTCGAACAGTTTAGTCAAAGTGTGTGATAAATGATTTATTATCATGTGCGGAAATAAATTGATTCTTTCGTAAATGTTACCATTTTTTGGACCATTTTACCTTGAAATAAGTATTCTTCTTTCGTTTGTCAAGTTCATGCAGCCGCACCTCGTCTGTCTATTTTATTTATATCTTTAAGGACTCTCGAAATGGTCTTTTGACGACTGACCGGTTTGTTTGCTATTGGAGCAAGCTAATCACATACTATGTTGATGGTACTATGTGGATATAATTATCTACATGGGTATCAGTTATTTCAGTTCAGACAAAAATATCATTTCGTGGGTAATAACATTCGTGTATTTTTTCCAGAATATTTGTATCCTTTGATGGAGGGATACTAAAAATGGTGTGTCTATTTGTTGTGGGAAACAGTTAGAGTCCAGTAAAGAAATAGAAATTCGCAGTTTATGGTGTAGAATTACCAGTAATGAGCACAGAAAAAATATATATTTAACTTCTATCCATCAGACAGTATTATGACTTGATATGTACTTTTTGGAGGTGATAAAAATTGATATCTTACTTGATAACATAGACAAAGTCCGCAGGATTGATATCAGGATATACTAAGGGGCATTGTCCAGAAATCCTTCAGATAATTGCTAACAGCTGCAGAATAATATTATAGACCAAATAATGAGCGCTTTCTATTTCCACTGAACAGTTCCAACAAATGTTTTTTCCCCTCGAATAATATCCAAGTACAACATAAATCTCGGCTGCAGACTTACAACAGGAACACAAGATTGTGAATGACTCCGAAATTGGATTGAGACTGATTGCTCTGTTCTCCCTATATACACTGTATATTGCGACTGTATTTTGCAATAGACCCCACGTGACAGAGTACACTACTGATTTTGTGTCGAATTGTCCTATTCATGTGACCTAGCCCAAACAATGGGAAGTTAGTGAATTATTCTAGAAACGTAGAAACCTCATCAGCCACAGAGAAATTAAGCCATTGGCGTCATTAAGTCTTATTATTAAGATTGTTATTAATAATTTCAATAGATCTCATGCAACACTATACTCTTAAAGGAATAGGAACGCACATGTTGGTTTTTATTATTTGATTGCCTGTCTTGCAAAATTATATTTTATATTATTCACGTACTCCTTTCTCGGGCCCTTTAGTTACTACAAGGAAATATTTAGGTTATCCGCAAGTGCCTTGAGAGATAATTAGATACGTATCACGTGGCCGGTAGTGACGTCATAGGATCTATAGCTACCACCCAACCGAGCTATCTACGAAGATTGCTAACGTGATTCAGATAATTTCTTTTCCCTTTTGCATCATGGAAAATTGTGAGAACGATTTCCCCGACTTGTCTGAAAGCGTGAAAATTTTACCTATTAGTTTGAGCCACTTTTGAACACTAACAACGAGGAGGGTAGTGATGACACGGCGTCAGGTTCTTTGAATGATGAGGATATTTTTGCCGAGTGAAGAAGGACGACTCGAGAACACACAATGGTTTGTACCTATTAATAGCATTCATTTCATATAAAAATGAGCAACACATACGTTACATTTCATTACAAGAATCTGAAACTTTGTCAACTCCTGTGTATAAATCTGTAAGTTTTGGTGGACCCAAATTTCGATAATCCTCCCTTAATTGCCTGAAACATTTAACATATACCGATAGTACGTGTTATCAAAGTAGATGCTTGTAAAGCTGTATTCTAGTGTTTATATTTTGCAAAATAAAACATTTTTGATATTAAGTAGCAAAGTTTTCATAATTCTTAAAAGCAATGAAAGCCACATGTAGATTTGGTAAATTTAGAATTGCTGCATTATTTCAGAGCACTCATTCTAGTGGAAATAATTACATGCTGTCTACTGTAAATCACAGATGTTTTGTTGTTCATTATTTTAAAATTCAACTACATTTGATACTTTACTCAGTGAAGTATACGTTTTCTTTTTCAAATAAAGAATAAAAGCCCACTCAGAATACAGGACTATGATAATGAAGGTCAATACACACCAAAGATTAACTCCTCCTGTAATCTAAAAACACAAAAATCACAGGTCAAACGTTCTACTCATAAATATCACATTGACTAGATAATGCTTACTTAAATTTTGAAAGGCAACATACTGAGAACTAATGTTGTTTTGTCAAACTTTATTTCAGTTGCAGAATCAGCGTGCTATTTCTAATCTGCATCTTTCCTTTTCAATCCTTAAAAGCTGTTGAAAGTGATTTTTAAACATTCATGAATGGTCAAAATTATGTTGTGCACTTTCCTTACAGGTGTGATTGTGGATATTGCCAAATGATGAACTCGGCAATTGAGTGCTTATGCTGTGAAGAGGTGGAGGTAATGGAGATAAAGAAGGGGGACCTGACATGTATAACCCTCCATGAAAGTTTCATTGCAAACTGCTTAAACAAACACGTACTGGAAGTACCCCTGTATGAATACCTGGAACATCATGAACCTTTGGATGATCATGAACCAATACATGAGTAATTTTTCTTTTCTTATATAAAATTCTTCAAAATTCCTGTTGATATATTTAATCAGATTTTCCTACACTAGTGACAATGTTTGGGACACATTTTACAAAACAAACTTTACGCAAGATTTTCATACTTCCACGTTTTTTTCTTCAGTTTACAACTCATGGAGCAAACTTTTTGCGGAGGGATGCATTCCATTATGATGTTCAAGTTATGATGGTCTTGAATTTATAAAAAGAATGCAGTTTTTAAGAACAAAATGTAGCTTTCTCTTTAAAGACGTTACCCTTTTTCCTTGTCTTTTCTTTGGGCTGATATCTAAACTTGTAATTCACCCTAAGTACTAAAGTACAATTTAGCAAGATTTAACAAAGAAGAACTATCTAACTCTTGTATCGATTTACTTTTACATGCATTCTTTATTTATTTTCAGAACATGCAGACATATAGCATATCTGCGTTTTGTCACATGGATTTGGCATCGGCTAGGCAGACACAGCTGTAAAGTTCTTCCATCCTGTGTGGTTAAAAAAAAAATCAGTGAATCATTTCCCTCAGAGGAATATGTTGGCTTCAAATATGCTACACCATAAAAATTCTAGGATTTCAGAAAGAGTGATTTGTGCTTTTGGATGAGTTCATCTTTTGAAAACTATATGATGCTGTAAGTGGTGGTGGATACTGAGATGACCCTTTCATGAACAAGTATGCTTCTGTGTATGTAGGCAAGACCTGCCTCAAATCCAGCAACGTCTGCTTCAGGAGTGCAATGTAACCTTAAAGAATAAAAATGTACCAAGATATGAAATGAATAAACTTTGTTAATTTTTAACTATTACATTTTCATAATGATAGAGTAATCTGTGTCCCAACATTATGAACTTTAATAAAATTTATTGTATGAGCTATAAATCTATTTAGTTCTTTTATTTATATTTCAGATTTTACTAGAGATTACTTTATTTCTTGTAATCACTTGCAGGGTCCGGATTACCCATTAAGCACACTAAGCACATGCTTAAGGCACCAGCCCAATAGGGGCCCCAGAAAAAATTCATATTAAGTGTTGATGAAATTAATGAATTATATATGACCATTTCTATCTGCATGTACGAGTATTTTGATTTATTTTTCTTTTTAGCGTTTAATAGTATTTCTTTTTTAGTTTCATATTTTGTAGGCGGGGGGGTGGGGTGTACGATAATATTTTCAGTGCTTAAAGCCATAGAAGGATTGCTTGTTTACACTGGACATTACATTTATACATTAAAAATGACTATTGTCAATCTACAATTGACATCAATCATCCCCAAGATAATGACTTTGGTGTTGAAAAGGAGGATAAAGCACATAACAGATATGCCACCAACATATTTAGTCAAAATCTTACCAAAGGTTGGGTCTACTTTGCAGGGCTTTATAACAGCCTCCGTCCCTTTCTTGCTTTTTAGATAAACAACACTCCACCGCTCCTGGCCAGTCTTGGTCACTGCATGTGCATTGTTTGAATTTTCATTATAGTGCAGGGCAGATAGATGCGATCTGAAGAAATAAAAGCCAAAAAAAAAAACAAAAAAAAAAA
>JAECUM010086831.1:0-19512 GCA_016617855.1 Megalonaias nervosa | reverse complement strand
TATATATATATATATATATATATATATATATATATATATATATATATATATATATAGATATAGATATAGTCTCCCAAGTACAAACTTGTATATAAGCAACCTAAAGCAATAAATGATACAGCAGCATTCAGAGTAGAAAATAACTATTTGTTATCTCAATGAGCAAAATGGAACTTAAGTATGAATCCCAATGTCACCTTTTTATATCTGTAAATGTCAAACTGAATTAAAGGCGTTTAAAAATCAAGAAATACTGTTCCAAGTGTAATACATAGTATCATCAAAGCAAGAAACATTTCATTAATGATTTCATAAGTAGCGTAACCTACAGCTTTCATCGACAACACTGCCTGCAGTTGGCAAGGTAAACTGTACATGTATATTACATAATGTTAAAGACTAAATTTATGGAAGAAACTAGATACATATCAAGATAAAACATCATCAACAGTTTAATTCTGGACTTGTAAATCACATTTTAAGAGATTTATATTTACAATTGTTGACCTCAAGGTACTTGGTTATTCTAAAACAAAGATACACCATCTTACCAATGGAATGTATACTGCAGTATCTATGTTTCCATGCTGAAGAGTCTCTTCTGCTTTTTCTTGACCAAACTTTTACTACTAATCTTCCCAGGGATACTCTGGACACTAGTGCCATGCTTGATTCTTGGGTCTTTTGACTTCAAGTACTGAATAAAGAAGAAAACTGAAATAGTTAATTTTACTGATGTTGACTCAAAAACTGCAAAACAGTATACTGGTTACTTCCTTACATTTTAAAATACTAACCTCGATTATCAAAATTTGTCGGGAGACACAAAAACAGTTTTGGATAATCTAAAGTCAAGATAATCAGCATTTTTGTGCATATATATATATATATATATATATATATATATATATATATATATATATATATATAAATGACTTGAAAGACACACACACCCCATCTGGAATACTACTTATCACAAATGACCTATTTCATGCATGGTGCAACTGTGCTATAGGTGATGACCCTTAATTGGCTTAAATGGAACTACCCTTTCTGCCAACACAAATTGGTCTTCAAGACAGTTTTCCTTGTAGCAGAGATGTGTAATGTGATTAGAAGTGCAATGATTCATCAATGCACCATAGTGTCAAGATATTTCTTGGTGTTGATCATGCATGTATTTGTTGAAGTTAGTAATTTCTGATTCATTTGTGATACAATACATCAAACTGAGATGATGCATTTAAACAACTCATAAAATATCACACATCATGATACATATAAGAAGAAAAAAAAAATAGAAATTACCAAACAAATTTTTTAATAAACAAATAATTATCTTTGAACAGTGCAAATATAAATAGTAAACAGACACATAATGTTCAATGACATACAAAAGTACATAACGTCAAAAGTACATCATGTCGAGTACATCATATGGAAGTCTCCAAACTATTACACCATTTATTTTATGTCCTGAGCATTGAATCCAATTTTAAGACAATGTACAGGTCTATATATCACGAACCAAAACACTATACTGTACAAATATTATGTACAATAAAAGTACAGTTGAATAATGCTTAAATAGGGAAACATTACAAATCTGAACAACTAAAAATAATTTGTTTTATTGTATGAATAGGTGTAAACTTACCTTTTTGAACAAGATCAATGTTGTTAAATTTATGCTTTTGGAAATGACCTGAGAGATCACTGAAACTCCAGACAGAAGATGTACAATATAACTTAACCTTCTGTACCCTATGTGACCCCATAAGATGACACATAGGTCATGTGACTGGTCAGTACACAATTCAAAAGTGACTAAATTTTTTGGGGTACTAAAAATGAAGTTCGTGTAATTTTTAAAATAAGAGTTCAGAGTTTATCTTTGCTTTTTCAAGACTCCTATAAAAGACTTGGATTAGTACTGTTTTCTTTATATTGCATCAAGTTTACACTGTTTCCTTCCTACAGCAAGTTTAATACATTGGACAGCACTGATTCCATAATGGCAGATAATTCAATGCCTGCAAAACTAAAACCCAACCTCCAATTGCACAAGGGTTTTTGCAAGAAATTACAGCCAACCATGCATGTTGTTAGAGTTCATGGGCTGCAGAGCAGTCAATTTGATCAGCAGGACTAGTATTGCCCTCTTCTCCTTGGCTGACCTCACGAGAGATGATCAAAGGGTTCATAGAAAGTCATGCATGACATATGAATACTTGTTGACTTGGACTTGGTTATACCACAGTAAATTTAATTTTTAGTTTAAATTTTATACCATTGTTACTGCTGCTTTCATTTTTAAAACTTTTTGAAACATTTTATATTCTGTTTCATACTTCAAAAATATGAGCAAAATGTTGCAATACAGTAAAATTATATCATGACAATATTGTGGCCGAGGCCTATCATGACATTTCAATATATTTTGGAGCCTTAAAGATTTGCCCTCATTTACTTGAGTGACATCATGAGTCATGTGACACAAACATGGTTGCTAATGGACTAGATAAATAATCAGTGCAACACAAATGAGCAGTTTTGGCATAACAAGTGTATCGCCTATAAAAGCACTCTAGCAATGTGACATCACTTAAAAGCCAAATTCTGGCTGTAACATCCTCCAAACAGTGCATGCACAAGTAGGCATTTCAAAAATCCCAAGTCAAGGGAAGCAGCGAGGAATCTCTGCACCCCTAAAATAATGATGATGACTCGCTCACTTGGGCAAAACCAATGGATGAATTAGAAGGCCTCTCTGCTGAAAGCATTGCACATAAACTTGCTGAAGACTCTTCAGTGGATTTTATAGCAAAGTTGTCAAAGTTCTATCAAATCTAGGATTATACAGGGCCTGCTGTTTCTGTCAAAGTGGCTACTGTTGTGAATTTTGTCATGTTCAGTTAAGTGAGGCAGTTAACATGTCAGCTAATGCAACCAAAGAAATAGAAGAATTTAACAGTGACGAAGGTATGAAGGTATATCTGGAAGTTTGTTTAAAAATGTCAGACCTCAATTGGTTTCCTGACATCCAACAGCTTTCAGGGGTGTATAATCAATGATTTTGTATACCTCTCCCCCCCACCCAACTGACTTCACAGAGAGAATTGCAGGTCTTTTGAGGTGTGGTGCTTTGGCAAGTGACATATTTTGCCTGAGACCTCACCATTACAGTTCATGTACAAACCTTTCTTCAGAAAGCACTCAGTTCATGCTACACCAATCAAATAAACATTATAAAACAAAAAAATCCCAAGGAGCAGCAGACAAAATGTGGACAGGGCTCATTTTTTAAAAAATGCTGGTTTGCCACATTTACTTAAGAGAGGAATATTGTTCTTTCCTAATTCATGCTTTGTACAGACATTGCTTAAGATTATGTTGGGATAACATAGTTTATGAATTCAAATGCCTTCCAAGTGGGTTGCCCACTGCTCTTCTTGTATTCACAGAATTATTAAAGGTCATTTTCTTGAACTAAAATTCAAGTTTCTTCATTTTAAAATCCTTCTGATCAGGAATTAAAGGTCATCATGTAAAATGGCTTATGGACAATATTATTGCCCTTTGATACATGAATAAAATGGGAGGTAAGCTTGACTCGACAATCTGACTTCCTGAAATGTGGGAATGGTTATAGAACAACAAATGTATAGCTCAGTGCTAGTCATCTATCATATGCACATCGAACATGTTGACTTATTTTCAGTCAGGCAAACTAAACCACGATTCTGAATTCATGTTGTGGCCTGAAATTTCCAGGAAACTGAACATATTTTGGTAAATGTGATATTAACCTTATTCCCTCAAGACCACACTGTAAGCTGCAAAATTTAAGATATATTTATACAAACCAGAACCTCAAGTTTCAGTTGTTGAAGCCCCTTCTGATTTTTGGAGTAATTTCACTCAATGATATGTTTTCCCCTTTTCAGTGCAACTCTTAAGAGTTCAACTGAAATTGGAGGAGGGGGAGTGGAGGTGGTGTTGGCAGCACCAATCTTTAGTACTCAGCCATGGTTCCCCAAACTACATCTTTTGTGTCAGATCAGACGTACATACTGCCCAGAACATCAGAGATTCCATAATTTCTTTCACAAGACCTCACCCCACCATAATGCATCCATTAAAAATGCTCAACTTAGAAGTGTTTCAGTTATCATGAAGGCTGTAGAAAACAAACTTCCTGCAGTCAGTTTATGTTACTTTATGCCCCACTAGTGGAGACAGTAAAGACAGTTACAATATCATACATATCTCCAGAGATGAATGTGCTTTTTACGTTTTGGAATTCTTACCTCTCTTTTTTTCAGTACAGCCAAATCTCATGTCAGCACAGTTATAGTTTTGTCAGATGGTTCCAATTATTCTCAACATCCAATGCTCAAATGTTTTAGGAGCTGAAGGTTTAACAAGAGACCTAATTTACCCAAGAATGCAGTCACATGGGTTGTTGATATTGTGTAAGACACTTACAGTCATTATCACCAGTTTGTAAACTTCCCATGTTTTCCTATACATATTGGTCATTGCTTCCTGGGCAAAAGGGCAAACCCTTCATTTCTTACATCTTAGAAGTTGTGATGCAAGTGAGAACAGCATTACATTTATAATAGGAGGTAATTTTTGTAAGCAATCATGTGCAGGAAGTCATTTGGGTGAAATCTGCATCACAGCTAATGCAACTGAGAGATGACTTTCTACACTTACTACCCTTAGTGATATTAGATACGATAAACAGCACTAGGAATAATAAAGCCAAACTATTTATTAGTTTCCAGGACCCATTTTGGACAGTGAACAGGAACATTAATTCAAGATAGCTAAAAGCCACCTTGCAAGCTGCTGGCATCAATACTGATATTTTAATGTACATAGTACAAGAACTGCATTCACTGGTGCTGCCTTTCTGAGAAGGAACCTGTGGCTACAACATTAAAAATGGCTGGTTGGAGCAGACTCTACGCTCTTGAAATATTGTCAGAAACCTATCACATCTGACAAATGACATTCTATGGAAAGCTGTTTGAATCAGCTCTGACCCACTGCTAGTAAATTCATTACATGCATTTATCATATTCAGTTGAATTTGCATAACAAATTCTCATGATTTGCCTTTTTACCATACTATGTTCCTGCCAAAGGATACACTGTAATTTGTTCATAGTGGCAAATAGTGGCAGTAAAATCTATGAATTTTATTCATCTATCAGTACTATTCTTTGTGTTTAGGGCCATAGGTGACCAAGTGGCCTAAAGCACTCACCTTTATGAATCACTGCCATCTCACTTCTATCCATGTAGTTTTGAGTCTCAAGTCCAGCCAATGTGGGCATGTGAGAAAGCTGCCATTAGCTTCCCATGGGACAGTGAACCTTAGTGGGGTTCTTTCTCCATCAGTTATCCTAGCTGCCATATATAACTTATCTTGTGCTGAGAAATGGCGTTAAATCCCAAAAGAATAAGAACGTCACCTTGAGTTCTCAAACAATCATATTTCAGTAACTGCAGCATAACATGAGAAGCCAATTATCTGCTGATTACTTGAAGCATTAACAAGACGTTTTCTTCTTCTTGACATCAATAACATTGTCAGTGAGTGATTAATTTCTGCTTGGACAGAAGGCACATGTGAACTGATTTTCTAGTCAGATTAAAAATGGTTAGGACAAACAATGTGCACCCAAGTTATGCCAAATGATATTTTTTTTATAAAAAAAAGTATCTGCTATTCATATTTCATTTATGCTATCTTTAATGTCAGAACACTATAAAACAAAAAGGAAATCAGTGTCTCTTTTGTTCTTTGCCATTTACTTAAACGCTCAATGGATCAATTTCATTAGTCCATGAATGTCTCATAAGCAGACACACTTGTAAGCTAACATTCAAGGATCTAAATGATAAATTTAAAATCAACTGAAGCAGTTTTTCTTCTGAGTGAAATGTTAATGACTGATGATAAAGTGTTTATAGGCAATAATGTAATTTAAAACAAATACATCTGTTTGATCAGTACCATCAAACTGCAATCTTTGTGTAGTACACCCAATTCTCATCCACCTTGACCCTTTGACAGTGTCAGCAAAGTCACATTTAAAGCACTCGCCTTTATCTCAGTTCAGAGAGCTATCTTACTGGAATGAATATTTGTGTTTAATACATTTTTCACCTTACATAACAGAAATCACAAGCACTGGAAAATTGTTCAAATTTTTTTAAAATTAACATTTTGTGAAATAAATGAAAGTTCAATAATGCTAGAAAAATAAATTCTCTCCCAAAATTCTTCATGCTTACAGTTTTAAACGGTTCAAATCTTTACAGGTTTTACCTGATGCAGTTATTTAATATATATAGGTCCAAAACTATCTACACAAATTGGCTGAATACTGTTACATATATGTAATTAATTACTGGTTTGTTAGTTTTAATTTTTTATTTTTTTATTTTATTCCATTACATGTTATTGTAATGATAACTTTATTCACTGGATTTGACATTTTTCCAGAAAATTCAGTTCAGTTGTGTTTGATTGTAAACAAGCTGGTAGCTTCTTTACATTGCATTAATCGGTGACATAGATTTACTTTCTGGTAAACAACTTTTTTAATATTTTTAAAAAATATCCATTCTCAGTGAAGGAATCACTGATTTCAGTCAAGGTTGTATCTGGCCAATGTGACAACAGACTTGTAGCCTTTTCTGCGATGCTCAGACTAAGTGATCACGTGACCCATCACAAGGGTCTGAATTGTGTATCAGTTGGGGTTATAACTCATCTTATTATAGTGATTTAATTCAGTCATAATTAATACCTTCAGAGCTGAAAGGTATTTTGTTGTTGCCAGTTTTGATTTGAATTGTTTCTATTTTTTCGGAATTAATAATTTATTTTCCCTGGAAACCACTTGTGCTCATTCAAATTCTTGGACAAAGACATTTATTGGAAATTATTCAGAATTCTTGACACGTCAACACAAAACAGATAATAGAAGACGTCATCGCCTTCCATCTGTGATTCACTTAGGATTTTTTATTGATAGGACTTATATTTGTTAGTTCTAGGATTAATTTTGGATTAGATTCATAAACGTTAAGTCCTTTTTCAAATTTTTACCTTGTTTTTCTAGCGAAATAAATTATTTGTTAAATTTTACAAAGCTTGGAGGTTTCACTCTTTTCTTTGTTACTTTGTACGAGCCTAGACATGTAACAATACTGCATGCTTGCTGTTCATGGCCTGTGTAGGAATCACCAATATGATGGTCATACTGGTTCAAAACCTCTTGCACCATCAGGGTTGACAAGGTAGAGCAGGTGCTACCTAGTTATCATCCCAAAACTGCCAGAAGGCAGAAAATAAAGTGAAGTTAGGAGAATAAAGCCATGATGGGGTGCTACTTCAAAAGGATGAAGAACCAACTTTGGGGAAACAGATGATAAATGTATATCCTATTGACTGGAAAAGAACGTCATCAGCTTTTGAGCAAAAGTTGGCTCAGCCAAGTATATGAATCTCAGTTTACTTTACAACTACTTTTAGGTTTTTATTAGGTTTCCATGAGTATGCAAATTCATAATATTCTGGGAGGTACTGTATATATAGATCCATAGCTAACTATACAAATTGTTATCATGCTGCATGCTTGCACTATCATTAAATGCTCATGCTGGTTCAAAACTTCTTGCCTAGTAGGGTTGACAAGCTGGTGCTACCTGATACTCATCCCAAAACTACTATAAGGCAGAAAATGTAGTGAAGCTTTGACAATTGGGCATACTAGCATGCTACTTCAAAAGTAGGATAAACCAATTTTGGGGTAACAGTTGCTAAATGTATGTGCACCTATGGATTAATAATGTCTTACATCAGATTCTGAGCAAAGGTTGGTGGATCAAATGTGCTGCGTATGTAGGCCCATTTGGCTCCAAAAAATCTCAGTCCAATGTATACAAGCTTTTAAGTCTTGATTAGGTTCTCAAGAGTTTGTATACTTTAGATAATACTCATCAGTCTTTCCATCCACATACAACAAGAAAAGGTAATTTAGAGTCATTTTGTATGTGAATGAAAATTAGTTTTGGCACTGATAAAAATGGTGCTGGAGAAAAATTAAGTCTTACCTCAATTTTTCCTTTGAGAAATTGCACATAGGAATTGATGTGTTTCACCTGGACATTCACTGGAAAGAGGTCCTCAAGAAGAATGCTGTGAGATCCAACTTCAAGGCAACCATCATTAAATGACCCCTCAGGCCAGAAGTAGTTGTCTCTCAAGTGGTCCAGCAGGGAATCCATTGGTGCCACTTCTCTATAAAGCAGACATCTATGTACAAATCTTTTCTCTGCTTTTAGTACAACTTCTGCCATCAACACACTTCTACTAAGGAATCCATCAATGAAGGTATGTGCAGATCCTTCCAGTGGGACTCTGTATTCATCCTCTAGTGAATCAATAATGCCATCTGCATTGAGCTCCTCCAGTAGTTCATTCAGTGCTACAATATGACATAGATGAATAGCATCCTCGGGGCTTGGAAGAACTTGTTTTGGAAATGGTCGTGTTAGAACAGAGCTCCAGTTATCTACAAATTCAACTAGAGGTGTCTCTGGTTTTCCACTTGTTCTTCTCAGTAATGACATAATTATACCAAGGTGATTAAAAAAATCTGCTATAAGCTTTGGGTCTCTTTCCCTTCTACTTAGTATACCTGCCTCAATATCTGATGTAAGCTTTTGTTGAGGAATCACACCTTTCAACTCGTGAATCATGAGGATATAGGTTTTGTACAGTTCATCAGTGAATACAATTCTTGGAAAGGACTCTTCAAGAAGCAAGTAGCCTTTCCCTAAAAGAAGTGAATTAGCTAGTTCCATTTCAATGGTTCTGAAGTCGTAAGTAATTTTTCTGCCTTGGCCATACTGAATTTTGCACTGTGAAAATTTCAGGTAACGGTCAGACCACTGAAAGTTTATGATATGATCCTTTTTGACATCAGCAACAGGGACACACGGTAAACTTGCGCATGCTGTATCCTTCTGCAAAAAGTGAAGGGCTGGTACATAGCTTTGTACTGACAAAGTCAGTGTTTCATTAATAAAGTTGTTCTGAATGGTGACAAGGACTTCAAGAACCTTGTACATAGGAGATGATTTGTCCAATATAAGGCAATTCTCCAATTTACTCAAATCATGTAGTCTATCCATTGCAGGCAATGCTTTTATTGATGCTGACTGTCCTCTGACTGCTTCCCATGCTTTTTTGCAGAGGTCAAATTTTCTTTTCAACATTTCTCTTTGATTCTGATCATCCTCCTCACAAATAAAACTTGACACAGTGAAGTCTGACTTTATGCAGTCTGCCTTCTTCTTGTGATAGCTGGCATACATCACACATGCTTTGTGCCAACTAATCAAGGGTTTGACGTGCTGAATCAGTTCAAGCTGTGGCAAAGCCTCCAGAACAAGAGCCAGGAATGGAAATGAATTGGTTTTGTTTCCTTGATATAGTTCCAAAGAAAAATTTTCAAGAGTTGGCTCTAAGGTTAGTCTGAAGAGACATGGACACCATCCTACTTCACTAATTTCTTCAACCTGATGCTCAACATCTGTTTCATCTATATTATGTAAAGCCATAACCTGTCGTTTTCCTTCACATACTGCAGAAAACCTTTCATGGATAAGGCTGTTGACAATATGAGAAAAATTGTTTTCCCAAACATTTCTCTCACTTTCCTCCGTGAAAGCTGTACAGGTTTCCCATAGCAAAGTTGTTGTTCTACTTAAAAGAACATGGAGAAAATGATCCAAATCAGTCTGCCTTATCCCCATTATATCTTCAAGGTACCTGAAAGCTTTTTCAACACTTTGGTAAAGGTACTGTGCAATACATCCCTCATCCTCTCCTTTTTGTACAAGACTGCTTATTTGACTTGGGTTACTGTATCCTGCTGCCAATGATGCTGTTAACAACCCATGGATTATCATCTGCAGTAAGTGATGTGCAATGGTTGTCAGTTTTGTTCCTGGTACAAGCCCATTAATGCCAGACACAAGGCAATAAGATGTCTCTGTTATGGGTGCATTATTCTCCAAAATATGACTTGCACATTTTGGACATTGGTCTTCTATCACATCAATACTTGAACAGGCAAATCGGTGATGTGAAATGCAGCTACCCAAAACTATTTTGGGTGCTGTGCAAAAAACCTTGTTTGGTTCTTTAACTTCAATTCCTGGCAGAAAAACACCCGAAACTTCTTCTGGATGAAGAAAACATTTTAGAAACAAGTTGTTGCCTTTGATGCTTGAAGACAAGGTAAGTGAAGCAAGCTCTATGACAAATGTTGCAATCTGTATGTCTGTTTCCCTGCTATCTTGATGTAGGTTCATGTTGAGAACATCTATGATTTCATAGTCCCTTTTCCCCAAATGAAACTGGACAAGTCTAAAATTGTATTCATCCACTTCACATTCTTTGCAGAGTTCTTCAACTTCATTTGCTTTTGTTCTATCGCTGTCTGTTAGTTCCATAAGTACTCTCTTCAGGAAGAACTGCTGCATGAGAACAGAATGTAATGATAACATTCGCCGACTGTCACTGATTGCCTTTTTGATGAGGCTTTTGAGTTCATCATTGCTGCTTTCAAATGCATTTCTTGCATCCCTATGAAAATCTATTTTGTACAATGCAAGAGGTGCATTATCTGTTGAGTTTATGAGAGACTTGCACTTCCAGAGTGACGTAATGAAGGTCAGTTTACCCGACAGATTTTGACATAACTTGTTGAATTTGGCAAATCTAAGGCTAGACTTAAGAATCTTTAGAAGGAAAAGCTGTAAAGATAATCTTTTACCATACTCCTCATCATTTTCATTGCCCCTCAAGCATGCATCCAACTTCTGAAGGAAGGACTGACTTAATCTAGGATCTTCCTTTTGCAAGCCAACTCCCAAGATCTTTACAAATCTTCTAAAGTAAGCAACTGCAATGAGCTGTCGGAGAGAAACTTCTTCTGTCAGAATAATTCTTTCCACCTTCAGAAGTCTTCCAATGGCAGTTTCTGTCATGAGTGTCTCCATCTCCAAAAGCAGAGAATGAAATATTTCTTGTTCAAGGACATCAACCAGAAGAGTGGCCAAAGGAATATTATGCTGAGAAGTATGCACCTGGTTTTCAATGCTGCTGTTCAAACTAGAGAGAAATTTGCTTTCCTGAAGGAGTTCATGGGCTTCCTCTTGGTCTAAATCCAAGATCTGGCAAAAGATATTTTGAGATACATTACCTGCCATTTCTATGAAAGATATATAATGCAAAGGGCTTTTTAAGTATGCCAAATGAGCATCTGGAACTGCATTCTTTTCCACCATATAAAGAAACCAATCTATTACATTACTGTCCTCATATGCTTGTAGACATCGCAAGATAAACTGACTGAATATTTTCTGTTGATCTTGTTCTTTGACATTGCTAGAACCAAAGAAGATTAGCATTTCACTGATCTTTTCCATAAATTCTTCTGTGTCCATAGCAACATCCATCTGTAGCAACTTCCCCAGCTGGACTAGCCAGAAACTACCCATCTTGTAAGGAATGAGAACCAATGATGTCAGATCACTGCAAAATCTAAGCCCATATAAAACACTGCAGTCTTTTGAGACACGTCCTGCTAAAGACAAAATGTTCTGCACTTTAATATTCCACTTTTCCAGCTCTGTCTCTGAGCTGAACATTTCTTCTGATGGAAGTATCTTTTTACACAACTTGTCAACTAAAACCTGTTGAAAAGTATCTTGTGCATCCCTTTTTGGGGGACTATTTATCACACTAATTGCTTCCTCCAAGGATTTATCTATATTTCTATTATCTGCTTCAGACTCTAATGATGAGCTGGAAGTTATCTCCATGACATGCCTATCTCCTATACATTCATTAGCCCTTTCCATGTCCATGGAATCAGATACAGAAGAGTGCACAAACTGAACACCCACTGTAATGTTATTTTTTCCATCAGGAGTTTTCTCCTGATTTAAGAGTGTATCTTTACTTTCCTGGCTTAAATGTCTTTCAAATGATATTTCATTAAACATCCTGTTGACTGAATCACTTGCATCTGGATCTTTGGCCAGCTCATTCCTTCTATCATCTGCTAAAGAAGCCAGCAAATTTCTTTTGTATCCATCTTCATTTTGATTTTTACCTTCACTTATGCAAGCAGCTTCTAATCTGTCATATTGCTCACCATCACTTTTTAAAATATAACTAGAACAATTATTCAAGTTGTCAACTGTTTCAGCAAAACTATCGGTCACAATTTCTGACACAACATCAGCGTCTGCAAAGAATGGATCTCCAACCTGCTCCAGATGGTTTGGACTAATATCTAATATGATTTCATAACTATCATCAATAACACTTTCCTCGTCAATTCGAGTATATTCTATGTTTTCAGTATTTGCCTCATGATCACTTGAACTATTTTCTGAACCACCTGTAACACCTGATGACCTCACCAATGCTTCTTTTCCTATCTTGCCTTCAACATCTTCCCCTTGACCTGACTCTGCATAATATCTTTCCTCCAAGCCTTCTTCATTTAGAGTGAGTATTTCCTGAAGAACATCATGTATGTCAATCAGTTCCCTGCAAGTTTCAATAAATGCAAATTCTGACATAATCAAATTGATGTTTTTCCAGTATGCTGTATGAACCAATGTGCAAGCATCACTCAAGCTAACTCCTGGTACCTTACATCTCTGTGGAAGAAGGCAATACATGACATTTATTTTTTCATCAGTAATGTCTTCAGGTGAATGTCTTGCCACAGCAAGAGTACAGAAATCATGCAGATAGTCCATCTGGCAATTGTCATACTCCAAACGCAAGAGTTCACCAAGTTTACGAGATATGATGTCACTAAATCTGAAGCACAAGCCCTCCACTATGTCACTGTCAAGATCTTCAATTTCATCTGCTTCATAACTCTGAAGAGTCCTTCTCAGTAATTCAGAAAAATACTCCCTTTCCTCTTCTATTCTTTCAAAACAAAGTTTGCTGAATGGCATATGAAGCTTTACAACTGGAGTTGAAATTGCATAACACTCAGGTCCTTTTGGTAAAGGAGTGTCATCTATGGTGAATCTTTTCTTGTCATGGAAAAATTCGTACCAAATATGCCGTCTTTTCTCTGCTGATGAATCAGACACAAAGAAACTATCAAGAAGATTCTGTTTCTCTAGTTCATATATCAGCATGGCCAAGGGATCAAAAATAACAGACAAAATGTATCCCTCTAATGCCTCAGTAAAACTTGAAGCAGTATACAAAGCATTTGCATCACAGGCAACTTGTACCTGCCAACTGTCCATATTTGCATCAGATGCATATTTTTCCTCAATCCATTTAAGTACTGCACCTTCCAAATAGGACAAAAATTCTGGACTGCTACCTATCTCAGTGATGATGTGAGAAATGCTGTTAATACTCCGTCCAACCGTGCCATATCTAATCCAAGCAAATGCAGTAAATAGCTGCTCTTTGATATAGTCATTCAGTGGTCTTTTCAGCTCAATTGTTTCCATCAGATTCCATTTAAGGAGTTCTGGTAATTTTGTTTTTGGCTTACTTAGACTATCAAGCATTACCAATTTCCACTTGGCAAGGAAGTCAATCTGAGGCACTGTGTTAGCTTCCTCTGCCCTTCTACCTAGATGAACAATTACACAAACATGCTTTGGGTCCTCAGAGTTTCTTCCAATGTATTCAGCCTGAAGCTTCTCAATGATTGACTTTGAAAGCAAAATATGTGCTCCATCTGTATCAGCTTTGCATTGCAGAAACAATAATTCTTTACCAGAACTGTGCCAGAATTGTTCCATCTGCATTGTCAATTGCTTCTCTGATTTAAAAGCACCAAGCTTTTCAATCTGACATTTGAAGCCTGGTACCATTTTCTTCAAGTCTGTGTGTATGTTGCTGTTGGTAAAAACAATAATCATTTTTCCTACACCTTCTGTGTTTGTTCCAATCTCTGACTCTAAAAAGTGCTCTAACCCTTCATGAATTGGCATTTGAAAATATGATTGCTTAAGTTCCTCCACCTCTTCATTAGAACAAGTCTTTCCATAATCTGTAATCCCAAGGCGAGCTATTGCTTCTGGTTTCAACACTTTCAGAAGTGTCAATTTGCATGCTTTGATCTTTCTTTCAATAGTCTGACATTCTGATGGTATCTGAGAGCAAACATGTAAAACAAGTGAAGGGATCATGTCTTTGCTGAATACTGGTATTATATCCCCTGGTGAAAAATGTTTACCAGAGACTGTGCTAACAGAGGAAACCCATTGTTCCAACTCGGACACCACCTTCTCATTTTCATCACCCAAGATTTCTGAATATTGAAGACTCTGTTTCTCAAATCTGTTTAGAAACGGGGGATCTGAATGATCCAGCTCACTTTCTTCTACCAGGACTATACATTTGAAATCATCATGGACATAGCACATTGGATTACTGTAAGGACCGAGGGCAATCCGGCAATTCTTTTTGTTTCCAACAATTGTATAATTCTGATTTAGCATGTCATACAAACTACCATATACAGTCTCCAAGTCTTTAAGTATCAAGACAAGGCCTTGCTCCATACAAAGAATTATTCGGCTCAAGATCCGATAACTGTAATCATCTGTGAGATCCTCCTCAAATTTGCTCCCAAATATTGTCACATTTTCTCTGTCCTGATCTCTTAGCAGCTTTTCTAAAATTCCAAGAACTGAATCTCCTGTCGTAATCAGCAAGAGATGTCTTGCAGATCTGTCACTTACATTTTCTTTAATCAAATCTAAAACAGGAACATTTTGTTGGACATGGATGTTACGGAGAGCATCAATATGTTTTTCAAAACATGTTCTCACTAAGCCAATTTCTGAGGGTAGTCCACCAAAGTTTCTCTGTATTCCTTTCATAATTATATTTCCTTTCAAATCTTCATTAATTGCATAATCTGTAATATTTGCTAATTCTCTAGCAAAGCATTTGACTAAAGAATAGTAGTCTCTACGGCCAAAGAAATTTTTAAAACGCTGCTTGGATACAAACTCAAAATATCCTCTTGCAATACCTTTCAATTCCAAAGACATGTTTAGATCTCTTTCCCATGTTATTCTGGAATAATGGGCCTCTGATGATTTTGTGAATGAACTGCTTATTGATTTTCCTGTTAGGATAAGCTCTTCTTCATCCATTTCTGGTCTGGATAAATGGATTGCCCTATTCATCTTAGAGGCATCCAGAGCCCAGTTGGAAATTCCGACAACTGCCACATCTGGGTGTGGCTTTCCAAGTGGTTCCAACAAACTATGAAGGACCTTTAGAGGGTTGAACCTTGATATTTCAGCAAGTCCAATTTCATCAAGAATAACTACAGACAAAACATCTTCCTGAGAATTGGACTCCTGGTATTTCTGTGCCTTCTCAAAAACCTTAATAATTCCATCTGAAGTTGAGGACTCTGATCCTTGAAACGATACACAGTACAGCTGAGGCAGCAACTTGAATAATTCATCCTTGGAATCTGGTCCTCTCAAATTACTCCTGATAACCTGCATTGAGAGAGATTTGCTGCAGCCAGGCTTTCCAACAACAAAGATTGGAATTCTGTTTAATATACATACTAGGATAACAAAGACATTTTCTTGAAGAGCTGTATTCTTTGCAACTCCCTGGGGCAATTCCATTCTGTTCAGTATGTCTTCCTGTTCCTCCCGTATTATCTCTTTTATTTTATCCTCCATGTACTTACTTTCATGATGTTTTATGAAAGCACCAAACAAAGCTTCCCGGTATTTCTGTCTTGTCCTAGAATCAATTAATCTGGAATGGTAGCAATGTGCAAGTGCAAGGATGATGGCTCGTATTTCTATTTCACTGCTGCTGTAAAATCTCATTTGGTTAAAGGCTTTCAACTTTTTCTTCTTACAGAGAAATTCTTTCAACCACACTGTAAGATTTGTGCACCTGCGCACATCTCTCAGACTGACACAACAATTGACCCCTTCTATGGTCCTGATAAACTCCTGGGAAATTACAAGTGCATCTGCTAGCAGCATTTCCATTTCCGATATCAATCCCAATTTTCCACATACCATCTGTTCAATGTACATTTTCTCATCTGCCTTGCTCAGACAGCCAAAATCCCAGACATAATCAACCATGGTCTCTGGAAGTGGATGAACTCTGTATAGAAGCCTTGACAGTTCATCTGTTCTTGCCTTGTCATCTAGTCCAGCTGTGTGAATCGATGATTCAGATCTCAGCCTATATGGGTTGCATGCTGCCATCAAGACAAGATTTGGTGCAAGCTTCCTTCCAAGACAAGAATGGTGGCATATAATGTCACTCAGAAGCCAAATATGGTCATTGGTATTGATTTCATCAAGAAAAAGCCAAATTTGTTGTCCTGTTTTCAATGATTGTAAAGCTTGACTGTTTATATCCTCTACAGCTTTAATTATGTCTTTCTCCTCAATTCCAGCATGAATGGTCTTCACATTAAATTCAACATCACATATTTTTGACAGATATTGAATCAGGGAAGTTTTTCCACAGCCAGTTTCTCCCATTACAATGACTGGGATATGTGCTCTGATCCTGAGCATAATGAGAACCATTTTCAACAGGTTGTCAGGGGTAAGTGCATAATATTTTGCCATTTCTTGTAACTCTTTCTCTGCCACACATTTTTTATTTGATCTTGCAACTTTTTGTAGAATATCCTGCAATTCTTTCTGGTCCATCTTGGCAAAGTCTGGAAGCTTCTTCTTCATCTGTTGTTCAAATAGACTTCTGATATGCGATGGAACTCCCGATATATTTCGGTATAATACTGACAATGTCTGAACATCTTGACTGTGGAAAAGGAACACCAAATGGTTGCTATGTTCCCATCTAATCATGCCCTCCACTCGGGTTGCTAAAGAAGTTGCCAAGTTTGTTGGACATGAAGAAGATGCTGCTGTTGATTTCTGAGATTCTCTGCATCCCTTGACTGACCTTCCTGCAAAGTCCACAGATACATCAACCATTGCCCTCACCAAATCAGTCTTCACAGTTTGTCTATTTTGTCTGCCCAACATAAGCGACAGATTAGAAATTCTAAAATAGCTGCTACAGGATAATTTTTTCAACTGATCTGCAAGAACTCTAACAAAGGAATTGATTAAGGTGTATGAAATGTCATCCTCACTCATTCTGAAGTACTTCTGAATAAGAAACACGCATTTCTCCATTGGTAGAGGTTTCAATGCTTTTGTCCCTTTGAAAATTACATCTCTCTTATCAAGGGTTCCATCTTCTACGGCATTCAAGTAATGACAGACCACTTGTAGTGGGCTATGCAATTCAGTGCTAACTTGAAAACTTGTAAAACCTTCCCACTTGATATTCTTCCTATTAAAGGATGTTACTATAGGCAATGAATTGGGCAGAGTATTGTTCATGGTGTTGGCAAGTTCTATGCAAACTGATCTGGTTGTGAGGAAAACTGATGTGGTGTAAGCAGAAACATAGTGAAGTACCAAGAGTTCAAATAAAAATGTGTCTAATTCTTCTGTATCTGGGGTATTTCCAATGTCAATGTGAAGAACAACATCTTCCTTGATGTTCAATTTTGACAGCCTTTCTACTAAAGTATGCTTGCTGAGAGGTCCACTGACATGAAAGGTAACACATTTCTTCCTAATATGATGTGAATGTCTCTTGATGGTTTCTGTTTTTCCTAAACCTGGAACATCTGATGTAACAGTGAAGATTTCTGGGCACTCCTTCAGAAGCAATTTCTGCAAAGAAGCCTCTGTCATTGGATGAATACGGGTTACACAATCTGAAAACTCATGAAGGAATGGATGATGCTCAGCTCCTCTAAAAATTATGGCTAGAAGGAAAGCACCATCCTTTGGTAATTTTCGCAGTGCATCTACAAGCTGAAACTGATTCTCATTAGACAACATCTCGACATTTGCCAAACAGAACAGACTGTCATCTCTTCCAAATTTTGATGCTCCCAAACATCTCTTTAAGAGTAAATCTATTTCATCCCAAGTTGTTTCAGATCTGCAGAACAAAACTTGATGTGCTTCTGGTATTGTCTTTCCATTGCTCTGGTACAAGCCAAGGACTGTTCTCACCATTAACTTGCTGTCTTCATCTAATGAAACTATAAGAAGTTTTCCCTTCTGAACAGACTCTGTGATATGTAGTGAAGATTCAGATGATTCTATCCATCGTCTGACTGGTACAAGGGTTTTGAAAGCCTGCCCAAGAGCCATTCCCATATTCATCAACACTTCCTGGTTTAACATATTTGAATGTACTCTTGCGAAATATATGCAAACTGCTTCAATGCTACCCAGTGGATGTATAAACTTCATAAACAAGTCAGCTGCAATTTTGCCCTCAAAACTTTCATTCTGAAGATAGTTATACCATGTTTGTATGTGACCTCCAAGAAGAAAATTCATGTAGTAGTATTCTTCACGGCACTGTAGGATATTCTTCTGCCATACTAACAATTCCTCTTTCATCTTAAATTTACATTCTTCAAGGTCATCAGGCTGAACTTGTTCTTCAAACTTTGTGAAGCCAAAATGTCCTGCAACATACAAGCTTGTGCACAATTCAGCAATCTCGAAGCCTAGGTCAATATAAGTTACATACTTCCCTAAATATTCTTGTTTATCCTCAAATTTTTCTTCTGGATTCTCTTTTCTTGCAGTGTTCATAAGCAGGAGAGCTCTGCTTCGCAGGTCTATTAGGCTTGCCTTTGAATATGTTGAAATGTTTTCTTTGTGCTTGTAAGTGACAGTCAGCATACACTCGTGATGCTTGAGACTGAAGCAAAATATTCCATTGTCAATTATATTCTGAATGATTTCTCTTGTCCTTTCGCTTCTATTGGCAACATTGTTGTATAGGGATCTGAGATTATGCACATTTTCCCTGCAATCAGTGGTCTTCAACACCGCATCTTTGAAAACCAACTCCTGGAATTTCTCAGCAAATGCTCTGAAAAATACATCTTGGTTCTGTCTTAACTGACTATCCTTAATTAGAAAGGGGTGAAGAAAACGTTTCACTTCTATTAGTCCAGACACTGTTGACTCCTTCACATATTTTTCTGAGACTTCTTCCACTGCATCTATGAGATTTCTTATGTCTTCATCTACAATATCACTAAGAAAACCAATTAAAGTTGAGGATTCACCAAGGACATTTAGCATGTCTATTGCATTCTCACTCAACATACGTGAAGCGTACTTAACAGTTTTCACAGCATGATGAATATGAAAAAGTGTTATGCTGTCTGCATCTCCTTTAGCTAAATCTTCAAATGCCTGCAAAGCATTTTTGAATTCATCATCAACTGTGTCTATCCTGAAAGCTGAAAGCGAGTTTTTCATTGCTCTGATAGTATGTTCATATTTCTGCAAGTTCCAGTAATC
>JAECUM010086829.1:0-11842 GCA_016617855.1 Megalonaias nervosa | reverse complement strand
TAGACACCTACAATGGTCCGATGTCGAATTGTTTGAATTGGCGGGTTAAATGTATTACACTTAATAGATCACTTACATATCTATTGACCTACCTCTCCATTTCGTCTATATGTGTGTATGTCAGATATATTAACTTTATTCGTCAGATTGAAAAAGAAGTCAAACATTGCTACTATCTCCTTATCTTTCTCGATCTGTCAGACAACCACCCATTTCAGGAGCCCAATTGTCAGTATTGATGGTTTAAATCTATCCTACTTTCCCACCTATGCACTGACCCTCAAATTATTACCTCTCTTTCTGTCTGAAACCCCGTATATCTCAATCTCTTAATCATTAGGTGTTGCTTCTTTACATGGTACATTCCATATATCATATAAAATCTAGAGTTTGTTTTCAACTACAGAAGCTGAAGTAAATGCTAACATTGATATTTAGCTTGGCGAAACATTGTGTCCAACCTGCTAAGAAAACTCATATTGTCTGTAAATGTCAGAAATCTGAAATGCATTCCTAAATAGTTAGTTTAAGATATGACTTTATATTTGTGCTCGGACATGATTCGAGAAGAAATATTTATTTAAACTATTCACATGAATTATTCAAATACTCATTAACGTTTACATTTACACACAGTAGTTTGGGTTATTGTGAACTCATTCAAAGACATTCTGGATCGCATCATTTTGATATTCCAGGACTTTCAGTGCTAGTGCAATTAATTTTGAGCATTCTATTGTTTCGACGAGTGATAGGACATTTGGAATACTTTGGAATTCAGTTCACAACAAATCTAGAAGTGTCTATTGAATTTTTACTTTGTACTGTAGAGAAATAGATTGCTTGTTGATTGTACCAAAATTGAAAGTTTTATTTTGTTATGTTAAATATTTTGAGACCTAGAGTCGTAACAATAGTCAATGTTAGAACCGACAGAACTGTAGCAATGCAAAATTTGGCACAAGCTAAAGTTTACTTTGTTCGTTAGACAAAGTTTAAATATATCACTAATTTTCAAATGGAAAAAAAATGAATTATTTGTAAGCGTTATTCTCACAATAACGGTGGATGTCAGTGTGAATTGAAAAATTTAGGATTACTATCTCGACCCCCATTTTCAGCTTCATATAGGATTTAGAAAAGCTTTATCATGGAATTTACCTTTGTCACTAGAAACTCATATAAAGGATAACATTCTGTTTGTTTATCCATGTATCCCAACTTTGCTAAACGAAAACTAAAGCTATGACGGCCTTCTTTTGTGCCCCTTTTGACTCCGCTGGGAACGTAATGGGAATTGAGAGGATAGTAAAGGTTTAAAAGAGGATGTTTGTGAAATCATAAATGGGCTATTTGTTTTACCTAAATCATACGGTGGTAAGGGTTTAGAGAAGGAGCATATTTATTTATAAGGGATTTAAATTACATAATTTACACCTCTTCTATTTATACTACATGGGATGATCAGTACATCGTTAAATGTAGGTTCCCTCGTCATATATTGGTGTTCAATTCAGCGAGCTTTACTTAAATGCTGGTTTAGTTAAAAAGGTGGCGTTGATTACTATTTCAAAAATTCAGTACCTGTTTAGTTGTTTTGCAGGTAATAGAAATCATGTAGTGTGTGAGTTCACGAATTTTTTCTCATACAAATTGTGTGAATGCATACGTTATGATTATAAATGTGTATCACATATGCTGAGGATTGACTTTCCTATGTTTGGAAATGTATTTCAATGAGTCGGTAATAGGCAAAGCAAAGTACTTAGGACAGGAGTAAAGTCCAATAATTCATGTGTAATTACTATGTGACTTATCTTCAACCGAGAATCGAGGAACGTGTGCCCTCTGGCCCAATTTGGCTGGAAATGTACAACAACAGCGGATGAGTAATAGTATCTGAGAGCCTTAATTATGTCATGGTCTCCGGTATAATGCGAGAGCAGCTAGAAAGATATAAACTAATGTTAATTGGTTTATGAGTGTGTATTAGGTGATAAATGACCATTACTAGTTCTACTGAATTTCGGTAGACAATAATGACGAAAACAGAGCGGGAATATTGCTTGATCCCAGGAGCAGAAAAAAAACGGACACGTATTTAAGTTGGGTACTAAAGTTTATTTTCAAGGAAAGAAAATAGCTCCATACTTGTATCGCACGGTGCAAAAGAGCACAGTCTGCATCCAAGAGGTTGACGACCGGAGAGGTTAGAGGAAGAGAGAAAGGAGGAAAGTAACACAGAAACGCCGATCTATTACCAACAGTTATTTTGGAAGACCGGAAGCACCAGATGATGCTGTCATGCCGGCAATTTGAGCTCATTCAGTCACTCGATCATATAATGAATTTGTTCTATCAGCATAACTGAACGACTAATAAAATTCCGCATAGCTTATGTAAATATTTCTGAGAGAAAGTGAATCATTCACATGTTATGCTTGGCTTTATTTTGTTTATGTAATTGATTAAATTGTTGTATTTTACATACGTGCCTGGTGTTATTCTATCCTATATCTCTGTTCAGATCTCTGTTATTCCATCCATTAATTTCATATTTTATTTTATTGTTTACTCGATCCGGGCAATAACAACGTGGTCGATCATATCTTAAATAACGATAACCAAAAAACCACAAGGAGTTGGGGAGATCACTCATCACCATCATGTCCTGACATGTTTGTTTCTCTTTGTTTCTGTTACGTATTTTAAGGTTTCGAGTCGTACAAATCGACGTATTTGTATGGCAGATAAGATCAAACCGATTACATTTCCCGCCTAAAACACGTAGCCTTATACATCTTTCCTTTACTGAGCAGACAGACTCATTCTGTGAAAACGAAACAATAGATCCATTGTTAAACATTACATTTTGTCCCTATACATTTCATCTTGGCTGTTAAGTTGTCATTTTCCAACCCATGCTTAATTTCATTTATGCCCTAAACATGTTCAATGTTAGTGTCCCATTATAAGGTTGGCTTGTAAAATACCCATTATATACCGTAAATATCCATTTTTTCAATACACATTTTACTATGTTTGACATACAATGACCCCTTGGAGCGTAATTGCCACAATATGCTACCCTGACTATAAGCTCGATAATTCGGTGCCAGATGGTCGTGCAAGCAATAATTGGTAACAGAAGCTAAAGTTGTTGTTGTAGTTGTTGTTGTTGTAGGGTTTAACGCAATTTTTCAGCACAAGATAGACTATACTTGGCGGCCAGTATAATTGGTGGAGGAAGAACCCTGGAAAACCCCGGGAAGAAACACCGACCCACGAGAAGCTACTGGCAAGCTTTCTCACGTACCCACGTTAGCCGAGGCTGAGACTCGAACCCACGCAGACAGAGGTGAGACGGCAATGATCCGGAACGGTGAGCGCTTTAGACCACTCGGCCACTCGGCGCCCCAGAAGTGAAAGTAATGATTCTCGCAAAGCAATTACCGATGATACCGATGACGCTTCGTATAGAGCACCGGAATATGGGTGTGTTGATCATAATGAATGGAAATGTTTAGAACAAATCGTATGCTTACCGACTCTTGGCTAGGTTTAAAAACTCTGTTTCTAAATAGCAAACCTACCAAGCACATTATTTGTGTCATCGGAGGAACCTCTTCATGTAGATGACTCATGCATATAATGGATCAACCTGACGGGCATCCGTGACGATGAAGATGTTGCAATGTGTTTCAATGAATGAAGGATGAATATATCACTGATTTCATCTAAATTGCAAAGCTGTATTTATCCTAATTGGCTATATATATATATATATATATATATATATATATATATATATATATATATATATATATATATATATATATATATATATATATATATATATATATATATATATATATATATATATGTGTGTGTGTGTGTGTGTGTTTGTGTGTGTGTAATATTGTAAATGCGTGCGCATTGAATACGTTTGGGTTAGATGAATAATTGAAAAACTGACACCATAGAAAATCGGGAGATCATTTTGAAAACTACAGTGATTCCGCTTTCAGACATGCTTACGGGCTTGGGTAGCAAAGAGTTCTTAGAAGCACTGGACTTACCTCTGCCCTGAAGCCATTCCCAAAGTCGACCAATCAGCTGACCTATTTAAAAATTAAGACAGCTAAAGTTATGCAGTCGGTCGTCAGCAAAATATACAGATATGGTGGCACATGGAAATATTTTATCTGACGAACAAAAATGGCCTGGTCAAAATTATACGATATAAGCAACAAAACATCACAATAGTTATCAAAGATGTTTCATTAAACACGTATATCTTATATGAGAGAACCACCAATGATTATTTTTTTACCTGTAGATAAAGAGACAATGAAAAATTGAATGCTTTTGGGTAATAATCGGTTAAAGTATAAAGAATACAAGGAATGGTTAAACTATAATAAAAATATTATAATTGGAAACAGGAATTAGAAACATTACGAAACCCATCCCTGAGGTTAACAGCATTGACATTTCTGACAACGACTGTTTTCTTGCAAAAGGCGCCTTGGAACTTAAACTTACATTAGGATAATATGTAACAGGAGGAGGGGATGTTGAGCATATGGCCTTGTCCTGGGATATCCTTCTAGGGAAGATTAGCTGGATTCCCCATGTGAATGATAACCTGTTCTCTTAATTACATAAGCAACCTAGGGTAACTTGACCTGTGACCCTAATCTTCTTACATAAAACATTTCACTGGCGATTCAGCGAAGCTAATAGGCTGCGCTGATTGATTTAGTTTCGTTTGATGGCCATCTTTGCTGCCCCCACTGGACCTACCAAATTCAACGTTTGCCTCAACGATGCTAAATCTATGAGATGAGGGCTCCAGATGGTTGATTCTGCATGGCAGCCAACAGTTTCTATTACATCTCGGATCGAAACGTTGCATCTGAACTACAGGCTCGTTGAGATGCCTCGAACTTACTGAGCAGTAACCTGAGTTCAGAGTACGTCGAGCGTACAAACCACTTCAGCTACGAAGCAAGGTCTTCTGGGGTGATGTCCTGTGTCACGGCTCACACTGGAAGGAAGAGGAGTTTGCGCGTGCCACAACTTTTGCGTTTTTAGTGCTTGAGAGCGTGAACAGGATCTTGCATGGTAGTTTTTCGTAACCTGTCTATGGAAGGGAGTGAGCAAGTAACGATTCTTTGGTTACTGACGGACGGTAACCTATTTTAGGCTTCAAAACCTAGTTGTGTCAAGAGACCGTCCGAACCCTCGGATCTGAACTGCGAAATGTGGGCTAGAGCTACGAATGGATTATAATTGAAGCATGTTAAAACCCAGTTTTGGCTCCATTTGGAAACAGACTTAGGGATTTTAGTCGTTTCGGACCAAAACGGGCTAACACATCCGATAGGTCTATATCATGCCGAAAAACACGTGTGCCATGATGCTGGAATGTATCCTATATCATTGGGTTGTAGTCTTTGACAGAGACTGGTGACAACTGTTGCTCCTCATTGAGCAAGAGAAAAATGTCGGCCTGTTGAGGAATTGAGGCAAGCAGAGGGATGATGGTTTTGGTATAAGTACCAGTCCCTGCAAACACGCCACTTTCCTTTGTAACACTTCATAGTGGAGGGCCTTCCTGCTCTCGAAATTCTCTCCACAATCGAATTGTTTGCCTCGCAATGCTGACCTGACAAAAGCGGAGAGTGTAGAAGAAGACGACGATCCGGGCAGGAAAGGACCACCCGTGACCGTGGTTGCTGAAGAATATTCGGGATGGTCCGAATCTTCCTGGGCATATCTATCACTAGAACGAGTAGATAGGTGACCCAGGACTTGTCCCACCTGAGAGGGGCGAGAAGAATCATCTTGCAAATCTGACCCCGTATCTTCTGGATTATTTCGGTATCAGCACGGACGGCCCACAACCCCCAACCCCCAATAATTGACAGTCAATCCATGAGCCAAGCTTTGGGTCTGCAACTGGAGAGACGAAGGTGTGTAACTTGTGATTTCATCTCGTTGTAAAGAGGTCGATCATTAGACAATCCCGAAAGTGCTCAAATCCGAGTGAAGATCAATTGGTGGGGAGACCATTCCATGTGAAGGACTTGACCTCGCCTGGATGGAGTGTTGGCCAAGACATTTGTTAATCTTCCGGGAATGTGTCTGATTTGTACGTTGATATGGTGATTGTCGCACCAACGTTGAAACTGTCAAATTAGAACACACAGGTCGGATGATTTGGTGCCTCACTGTTTGAAGAGAAAGGTCATTACCATAGAGTTTTTGGACCTAATGAGCACCGTTTTGGCTCGAGAGTCCATTTGTTCAGAGGTAAAATACGTTGATGACAGCCTTCTTTTCTGGGATGTTGAAATGTGTAGAGGCTGTTCCCCTGGCTCACACGTGAAGGCCGGCACGAGGTGGGCACCACAACTGTGCGTTCTGGCGTCAGTACAAAACGTTACATCTGCCCGTGGCTTCTTCAGCAGGATTCCCATAGTCAGACAACCCGGGTTCCACCAATGACGCAAGAATGATCAAACGTCGGGCGTGATCATGAATGTTTGATCGAAGGGAAAGGGGCTAGCAATTACCGCATTGAATAAAACAAGGAGCTGCAAGATCTCTCTCGCTGAGATCCAAGTCCTGATGGAAACAAAGTCGATAAGTATGGTCTAATCTGATCACGCGAACACGAGGAAGTCTCAGCAGATTCCGGTTGGTTAAAAAGTCGATATCCAGATGGACAAATGTCTGGGATGGACGGAGGTCTGACCCTTCCCAGTGTACTAGAAAGCCTGGATGATCAAACAGAGAGAGGAGATTGTTCCTGCCTTGGAGTATGGTATAACATACCATATGTTTCTGTAGGATGTCGTGCGGGTACACTACCTTCGTTGTAGATGACATCGATCAGCGAAATGCAATTTTGAAGAAGGTGCAAAGGCATCCCAAAGAGGCTGTGACGAGGTATGATCACATTTGTCGCCCTATAAAACAGACGAGCGGACATACGAACATCTGTTACATTATTTCAAGTGCTGGGAGATCAGTACTGAAAGTGTATGTCGCCTTTAGTCTAGCCGATTGGGGAAGGTACCAAAAGGCTGGTGTCTCGACCTCCTTGTCGAGATCTGCCGATTCTTTAGAGTAGTGGTAGCGGGTGGAGGGAGTTCCTCAGCAATCAATACCTTATAAATGTTCTCGAGGCTGCTTGAACATTAAACTTCAGTCCGTTCCATTTTCGGATCTGAGTATGATGTGAGGGATAGTGGATCTAGAGGGGTTTTGTTGAAGTCACTTGTGTCGAGGCCAAATCTGGATCTATTTGCAGTACTGGAGAAGACATGCCAGGTGACATGAAGACTCAATTCCGTCTCTATGAAAACGTCACTTGCTCTCCCTTGAGGACAAGCAGTCAACATACGCATGTCCCGCATTGCCGGAACTGCTGACTGGTTTGCCCGGCGAATGGTCGACCTGGAAGCTGGCCGTGTAGAATATGCTATGTCTATAACCGGTACCGGCCACACCAAAGGCCTGGCTTGAAAGATAGATTTCTCACTGAAATATCTGTCATAGAAAGGGCATGTCGCAGACGGTATGTTTAGACGGGCAGATTTGTCACTAAGATTCCCGTAAATCATGGTTTCCTGGACAAATTCAATCAAAAGGTCCCCATGTTGAAACGGCCGGACGGCCAGTGAGGGCTGAACAGCCGGCTATGGTGCGGTTCTATTATGCATTGGATCCAATGGATCGGGTACAAACCATATTCGTCAGGACCTATAGGCCTAAGGCCATGCTCGGACATGCAGGAGACTTACGCCACTTTGCTGGCTAAAACTGGGGAATACTCCCCAATTAGTCGTTATCGCCAACAAAGATCCATACATCCCAAGGAGTCGTTATCGCAAACAACGAACCGTACATTGTCTTCCTTGACTTATTCGGTCTTTCCTTCCCTTCAATGCCAGATTAAATATTGCTTCGAACGTACAATTCATACATTTAAAGAACATTTCTCCTGAAACAACACAAGAAGAGAAAACAAAGTATAGATTAGCAAATCAGTATGTGACTAACTAGCTAATAGCATACATTAGCAAATCAGTATGTGACTAACTAGCTAATACGGTGGCCCAGACTTCCTCTGACCATAATTTCAGAAGCTGCATATCATAGGCAGTGTATATTGAGTGTAAACAAAACAAAAGTCACGGTATGCACTTGCCGATATAGCATTTAGATGACATTCTGCTGAAACGACAGTGGTATATAAGACGTTCTGGCTATCAGTGGTACCGGCCGCCCCAAAGGCTTGGCTGGACTGACAGATTTCTCACTGTAATCTCCGGTATAATAGTTGTAAAACGCCGATGGTTCATCCAGTCGGACAGAACTGTCACTAAGTTCCCGTATGATCTTTTTGACTCGACCGTTTCAACGAATGGGTATCCATGCAGAGACAGCTGGATTGCCAGTGCCGGTTGGACAGATGGTGACGTCGAGTCATCCGGTGACGGCTGGACGACAGGTAACGGTGCGGCAGTATTAAGAACCCCGTGCGCCCTGACTTACAGGCCCGAAGGCCATGCTTGAACATGTGAGATATTTACGCCTTCTGGGCTGCCTAAAATTGGGGTAATACTCCACCAATATGCAGGAGCAAGCGATGGAAAAAGTGGCAAACGTTTCCCTAATCTGAGGAGTTGCGTCATCTCCTGTACCAGACGACACATTTGTTCGAACGACGGCTGTACCCTTTCTGCATCCCCTTCGTCTCCTGCTGCTGAAGTAACTGTGGTCGTAGGTTGCACCTGACGAACTTGCGGAGGAAGGGGAACCCCGGCGGCCCCCACAAGACTTGCAACGAAAGTGGATTTGGGGTAAAGGCTGAAGAAGTCGAAGCTCTCCTTGCTTGATTTTGTCCTTTGCTCCTTTCCCTTAGCTGCCTTTTGGATCACTACGGCCAAAGTGTCTTCTGACCACGTGCTCAAGATGTTGCACGGTGTCGATGATGTACACTTCGTACAAACACTGCAGGAGACGAGGTTATCCTCCCTTGCCTAAAACTTCTTAACTCAAGCACTTGGATGATATGCAGTTGAAACGACGCAAAATAATAAAATTAAAGCGGAATCTAGTAATGTATCTGAAATTAGTAATTCAGTAAATCACTGTCGTAACTAACAGAAAAGTGATAAGTTTCCTACCAACAACTTATGACCCTGCTTTAAACTTATGTAAAATGCTTAGTTAAATAAATACGATAAACCATTGATAAGGTTTCAATTCATCACCTTAGAACTACGAATGGAGTATGCGAAAAAGAGTCAAACTCAGGCTAACTCGTAACGACCTTGTGGAAGATGAACGACGGTGTGGTGGGGAGCTGGTTTTAAAAAACAAAGTCCCGAATGTTGACAAAAACACTAAAATTACACAGAAATTGCAAAATAATGCATGCAATCTGCAGCAGACTGATAAATCCTCACAACGTATACAACAAAGAACGTTGGAATTCGAACACAAAAATGGACTGGATTGTCGGAGGATGAACCGTACGATTTGTTAAGTACAGCAGCGAAGCTTAAAACTAGCGACACTTGGCGGTGCTAAGGGAATGTAATAGGCAAGAGTTATTGCCCTTTTGTCTGCTTGAAATAGACAGGAAAAACGATTTTTCGTCTTTTAGTAGGGCTGGATAGCAGTCTAATATTCCTAACGTATTGTGATTGATAAACGTTGTCGAAGGAGAAACAATGCCTGCTTCATGGATTGGTACGCTTTAGGACGTAGAATGGGCTGTCATGCACAACAGGCTGTCTGAAAGAGTCGGACTCTCGGTTCTTACTATACGGGTATTTTCATAGCGACAACTTTAAAACCGGCAGATTAAATGACCGCTTTGTGAGAAACTCCGTGGAGAATGGGTCATGTAGCTAATGTGTCCAACTTTGCTAGTATATTTGCGCGGGTATAACTCTTTTTAAATTTTCCATCTCGACATATGAAAAACCCTTCACGCCAGCCGAAATATCCAGTCTGAATGTAGTCGTCTGGAAAACAAAATTATGCCTGGGTGTAAGGGTGAAGTATTTGGCGTCAGGATATACAGAATGCAATTACCAATTAATTTCCAATGGCACATGGCTTTCCATCGACGGCAGGGCACTTTTCAGTTATGCCGAAGAAACCAATTTTGTCTCCTGTCGATTCTCATGCTATCGTTGGACATTTTTCGCTATAAAATGGTCTAGCACGTATATTATAATGATAAAGATATTGCGGCCTTCCAGGTGTCAAAATACGCAGACTTTTATATTCTCTAAGGATTTTGGTGTCTGTTTAAGAATACCCACATATGGAAAACAATTCGCTATAGGATTCATTTGGGCATGAGCAGATGACCATCTCAGTTACATTTATTTTTCAATACTGTTTTTGATAACCGGCTTTTTTCTTGAAAATTTAAAAACAGACGACTCCACTTGGTACGAGCCCATAAATTTAGTTTTACAACCAGAATCATGTATTTATATATTTGAGATTTCAATTTGAAAATCGAAAAAATACTTTCTAACTCGAAATTGCATAGGTGCGTAGGTTTTATATTTTACAAAAATAATTTCCTGCCGGGCGAAACGGCTTTATGCGGTCTTAAAATGCGTGGAATTAGCCATTCTCAGCTTGAGGTCTTCCAGGGCCTTAAGGTGGCACGGGACAGTTTCGTAAATTGGCCCCTGGCAAATTGCTTAACTTTAGACTCTGGTGTGACTTTTGGAGCTATAATTGAAGATATGGATATATTTGTGCACCTGGTCTTTCCGGCTTCTGGTGTTCTAGAAACTGATGTAAGGCATGTTTACCTCTTGTATTCACTGCACGGTATGTAGCCCATGAAATACCATTAGTCGGCTAGGAAGTGGAGCTAGCCACTTATAGCAGTAGACACGTTGGTTCAAGGCAAGTAGAATATCTAAAAAACTGCTTGGATGAAAATTATTTTGAACTGCATCAAGCTATTAAGTACACTGTTTTCAAAATCACCACCCTGGGAAAGAGCTTGTGTTTGTATTGTGAGCATCACGTGTTCTCGAAAATGGCCTTCAGACATGAAAAATGCATGTATAAATTGGGGGTGGGGTAAATCAACTTTTTATTCTATGAATTCCGACTAACATGTCAGGTCAGGTGAATGATATTCTTATGTTTGGCTTTGCTATCCTTCTCCGATAATATGGACCTTTTTGACCTCATTCGTGTATTTTATTTTTTATGACTTTTATATTAGACAGGTGTATGTAACATTAAATTTGTGCATAAAATATGTCCATTTAAATGTAGTCGTGTTTATCGTGTTGTTTCGCTAAAACAAAACTGGTCTGACATCTCACCAGTATTAGTGCTAATAAAAGTACAATCCCGTTTCTGCAAATCTGCCATTTCCGTGTCAATTACGCCACCGTTACGCATAAATATTTGCAGTGATGTCGCGTCGCAGTGTAAGTTCGACAGCTCTAGATGAAGCATCTGCCTCTGTATAGCACCGCTAACACGGCAAGTTATCTGATAGATTTGAGCTTGATTTACGTAAAAGGTGAAGGTTCTTTTGGACCGGTAACTTAATCACATGATTCTTAACAGAAACGTTAGCATATGCCAGGTCTTTAGGACAGGTCTAAGTTGTAGGTTGTTGGTTCAGGTTATCTCAGTTAAATGATAAGGGTAAAAGCGTGAATAATCAGATAGATGTACCTGGAACATACCTTCCTATGACATGAACGAAAAACAAATGTCATCTGCTGGTGCGATAGCAACGTTTCCTGTGCGACATTATTGACTCTCTCTC
>JAECUM010086828.1:0-13897 GCA_016617855.1 Megalonaias nervosa | reverse complement strand
AGAGATGTCGTTATGGCTGATCGATTTCTAGGTCAATAAAATTGTTTCAAGCATCCGCACCAAGTTCAAATAAACCAATTGAAACATAATAAATTTAAAGGTTTAATTCCTGTAGAAACAGCCATGTAAAGTTTTGCAAACACAATGGTTTTTGTGTTTTGTTTGTCTTGTCTCTGTTTTGTATTTGCCTTTGAAAAAGACTTATTAAGAGTTGAAAGCGCTCAAGCTAGTTCGATACTAGTTTTGCACTGTTCGTTGCCAGTTTATTGCACATATATATATATATATATATATATATATATATATATATATATATATATATATATATATATATATATATATATATATATATATATATATATATATATATATATATTGTTACAAGCCAGGGGTCTTTGCTTGACCGAGCGGTGTCAAACCCTGGCGCGATTCCCGCTAGAAGTCATATGTTTACCCCAAATTTCCAAAGACTTCCATACAACTTCAGTTGTAACTTAGAAAGCCAGACGTGTCCATTCTATACATAAAGTTTACTCTAATCAATGTAAAGCCACAGATTTCCCAACTTGCCAAATATCTATCAACCGCACGTTTGCATTGTTTCCCTTCATCAGCTTTCCGTACCGTCAGCAGTTCACGCCGTAGAAACTCTACAACTATCCCCTAACTCAGGAAACTATTTTAACTACGCCACCTTAGGTCAGTCAATCCATGGTTCCAAGGCACATTACGCCGATACAACTACATCACATTTGCCACCATGGCGACATAAACGGTATCTGCAGAGTCCCTTCTTGTTTATCCCATTGTGTAATTTACGTTTCCAACCGTAAATACTGCCACTGCAGTCACAACACCAAGGTACACTACTAGATTTTATTAGGGACTACATTATGACAGGGACAGTCATGCGGTTTGGGTATGAATTCACTACTAATTGACCATGGCATCATGGAAACTCACTAAAACTTTCTCTCCGTGACGTTTGCTCCTAATAATTGGCTAATTATTTCGGGCTAAGGAATATTTCCATAGCATCGAATTCCAGTAATCAAACAAGTAAAATCACACAAATCTAAGAATTCCTTAAACGGGGCGCTATAACCAAATGCGCATCTCCAAAATGTATTACATTACCCCCGTCTTCAAAAAGATCACTCGTCCTCGAGTGACACAAACGTCACACTTGTGTGGTCCAATCAAAATTGATTACTTTCCCCAAAATCAACCACCAACCCGATTAATAATTCCCACACATGATTAAGACAAAACTCTAAATCAATGGGCTTGTTCCTAATAGCCCGTCACTCAACATCCGAAACCAAACTTTTTTTTTGAATCACTTATTGCTTACAAGTAACCTAAATGTCAACAATGAACACAAATTAACCAAGCTGAATCCAACGTGAAAATGTTCCGACAATTTATTCGGGTTCAAATTCTCTTATAACAATCCTCGGAAATCGCAGCAGGAAAAACTTCTCTACACATAGGTCTCTAACATCAAGACAACACATGTAACACAGGACCATTTCTGTTTACCCGAAAAACTCCGGTTTGGAGTTTGCGTTTCCACCAGGATAACACGACCCCAATCGCAACCTTAGTGCACCGCGTGCAATATATTTTTCGACTCAGTCTCGGTTAGCCGATCCTATCTTCTTACAACTAACTCACTACTAATGGACCAATGCTACAGCCACCGACCACAGACACAAGAGAATCTACTCCCAAGGGCAAAAGTATGGAACATCATCACATAATGATTCACCTATACTGTGGTGTGCAATAATCATTACTTCATGCTGCTAATAAATTGACATGTGCTATGAATTGTCCTTCAGAACTTCACAAATGGACACGATTCCATCTAAGCAGACAATTCAAACTATGCATGATGGAAACCACACAGGACCATTATGATTGTCAAGATCGTAGCGAACAATTTTTTTACATACACTGTACGAAGCAATTTCCATCTGGCAAGTCGCTAGCAGGTCAACGACAATACAACACAGGAACCTTCCTGTTTAACACCGAGGTTAGAGAAAGCGTTTTTCAGAGAACAACACGTCTTTTATGAACCTCAAAAACAAGTCAACCATGACTTCAACGCCCAACTGGCGCGACAACACATTGTCGTCCACAGACCAATGCTAGACCTGACACTGCCGTCACTCAACTCATCGCCACAAGTACCAACTCTACAGGGACAGAAAAAACAGTGCACTAATCTCCCAACAATCATACATAACACACCACCTTCCCTTCTCAATTTAGGTCTGCTTCACTCCCAGCACAAACCAAAAAGTAGATCTAATTTACCAAACTCTGGATTCAAGCAGCAAACAACTTCTAAAATCTGTTCTGCTCCAACACTGCACACAATTAATCTAAACACTTATCCATAAAACAAAATTAGACATCTGTCATCACATAAATTAATTTACTAAAATCACACTATTTACACAGCCGATGGGCGTAGATCAATCTGATTTTAACTACGCGGCTTTTGTATATCATCCCGTTTGACGATTTGTCCTATGCCCAACCAAAATTAATAATCACGGGGAAACGATTATTACCCATCCATAATTTAAATTTATATCACCGCTTCTGTCGGCTAGGCAAATGTGCCTGATATCAAATTTCCACGTTTCCATACTGAACGCCTTGATCCAAATAGCGTTTTTATCAGTGAAAAGCAGCGAAACTTATCTTTTGTGTTTTTCGAATTGGATCAGTCCTTCGCTTCTTTCTCTTAGTCACCCACCTAACAAATTTAGGCAATGCACTGGGAATGTACGCATTTCCATCAAATTTATCGTCCTCGCACAGAGTCGATGTCACAAGGAACTGAACATCGCTATGTCCATTTCGAAGCGTTTTTCAATATTTCCAAGCAATACAATTTTTGGCGACACGATTCTCTCTTTGCAAACAGTGGTACCGGTGTACCCATCACAGCGCATAATGCACCATTATAACTCCAACCCCAATAATCATTAATCTCTTCCTATCAATCTCAACTCAAATAATGTTTCCAATCAAATGCAAATTAATGTTGAGATTACGTTAGTGTTATTACTTATTACCAAATCTGTTATGGGATTTCGAACTTTGCACAATAGAGCCGGGGTGGGGGTGTTTTGTTAAATACGTGTTCTCTTCAGCGGTTCATCTCTAGTGATTAAAGATTATACAGCCGAATTCGTAATGCTGGTATGCAAAGGATTTCAAGGCCCACATTCCCGGTCATTTTAGTTCATTCTACCTAAGTTGTTTGGGCAGAAATCAATCATCTCGCCCAGCTTCCTTTACCCCGTGTCGAGAATGTAACACCCCGTTATTGAAAAATGAAACTCTATTCTACCTCGGCGCCTTCTGTACACCTCTCTCTATCTCACCGTTATATCATATCCTGGATAAATTATTCAGTCTTGACTGAACATCTGCACTCAAATTAAGGATATTTCTCTAGAGCAAGTAAAACTATCTACTTTCGCAGACTTAGTGTCGCGAAACCGAAATAAAAAAATGTTAAAGGCGCTCTAACATTTTTAATATGTATTTTTTTTTTTTTATATTTATTTACGTTTTATAGGAAACGTTTTTCTTTCCAAACTGCGAAGGAATAGTCCATATTAACATAATAAAACCAAATCACTTACAACACTATGACAGAACTATTCAAATATCCCAACCGTCTAAATAATTGTGAAATTATATATATATATATATATATATATATATATAAGGTTGATATATATATATATATATATATATATATATATATATATATATATATATATATATGAAAATGTTATTTTCTATGACCATCATTAGCATAGAATCTTGTGGAAACTGCAGTCAGTGCCTTAGTGTTAAGCTTACCGGACTCACGACCGAAAAGGTGTGGATTATAATCTCACCATCGGACCAGCCTGGTTAAACTACCGTGGTCTGTCCTTAGGCAAACGTCTTTACTCCAGTTGTCTCGTCACTAAATAGCACATGCGTGTTACTGTGATGTGATTTGTATCTCGATATGTTAGTGACGTCGCTTTCAAATACTGTAGCAGTTTTGGTATTCTTATATTCATAAATTCATGAATATTCATACGTAAATACAGTTTGTTATTTTCTGCATTATATTGTAATTATCATTTTAATGCTTATAATATTGTTCCGACAGTTCCATATTATTCTGAATTAGTATGTTATAGTTATTTCAATGCTACAACATATTGTTCATATAGTTTAGTATTGTTTGAAATTTATTGATACTATTGCTGCAACATATTGTTCATACATTTTGGAATAAGAAGGATTATGTTGCGTTCTTTTTTTAATAAACGGGTACAGGAGAAAATATGTTGATTTATTTTTCTCAACCACATGGGTTAAAAAGGTAAACACACCTACTAATATGATAATTAGTTTGACTATATTGGTACCTATTTTAAAAGATGATGGAGTTTTGGAACCAGACGAGTTTTCAACGGCACCTTTTGTTCAAGGTAAGTGTGATATTTATGTCTTACTGTAGCTGTTTGACTACATGTGTGTTTCTGCTCCTTTCTTTCGTCACTACTGAGAGTATGTCGTATGTCTTATAGTTCAGTAGTACTTTAAGATAATGTTTTAGTTGTGTAGTTAGTTGTGTCTCTTCTACTCTAAAGGAAATTTTGAAGCTAGTTGTATTTTTTTTTCATCCTTTGCAGTTTTTTTTATGCCATTTATGCATACAGATATTGGGTATCAATACTTACTTCATATTCAGCTTCTTGACCTTGTGTTCTACTATTAGTCTGTGTCATTCCAGGAAGTTTTTCCCAATAATTAATTATATTCAAGATAAAAACAAATTAAAAATATTTCAGCAATATCTAATTTAAACGGTTGAATCAAACAAAGATTTCACATATTTGGGACTAACACATTTAGATGTGGATGATCACTGTTCCTTCTCTGAACGTATAATTCAGCTAGATAGCTGTGTCTAATGCTATATCTGTTTTTAAAAAGATCTCTGAATGTCTACTTATCAACCGGACGAAGCAAAAATAATTTTCTAACTTAGACATTGTAAGATTTTTTTCTCGTTACAGTCACAGTACACAGCAAAGGAGAGGATATCCCACATGAAAACGGTTAGATAATAAAACGTAAAGATGTGATACGTATACCATAAAAATAACATATCAAGCTGTTTACATCATTATAATAGCGGTATAAAAACGACCATGCGCGAAAATGAACGGCATATTCAATTAGTCTGTAATATCCAGGTTTTCTCTTATATGGTCCACTCGGATGGAAAAGATATCCAAGTAAACATAATGGAATAAAAGCAGGGTGTAAACAGGGAGGTTTGAGGGAGTATTCTGCGGCGAATCGTTAACAAAACGTTACGTCAGATATATTTTTTAAAATGTTGGAAGAAAATTATCTGTTGTGTCTAGGATGTATTTACAAAAAGATTAGAATTGATGTACAACTGAAATTCTACATCATTTTTAATATACCAGAGAATAATGGCACAGATTCAGCGTTCATTTGATTATAGTAATACACGATGAAAATTCTGGATCATACATTTTATTTCTCAGACAGCATATTAAAACAGCAATCGTAAGAATGATCCTTTAAGTCCATGAATTATTTTGCTTTAAAACTATGTTATATATTCTTTGACACTTTTTTCCCTTTACTTAAAGTTCAAGAAATGGAGAAATATTTACTTTCTGTACCCAAATTGTAAGGCAGGCTAGCTATCATGGCCATTAACTACTCAGACTATGACAACGACATGCCTGTATGATTTTTTTCATGGAAACAACGACAGGGAACTAGTCTTAAAGCAAGCTTTATTATCTGATATAAAAGTCGAAAGTAAATGAAAGCATCCGAAGAGAAGTAATTGAGTCTGTATATGGACAACTTGGTAGACATGTATCTTGTTTATCATATGAACTCAAATCTACATCACACACCATTATAGCCTTTATTTTGAGCAACTCAGTTGAGATTACATTCTACTGCCTAAAACATTCGCAAGTTACTCTTTACTTCAAGCCTGAACTCACTTGAGAAAATATTTCTCCTACAGAACTTTGCAAATAATTCCAAAAGGTAACATAATGCCTTGACATGAATCTATTTTGCATGGCGTACATTACTTTGTGACTGAGTTCTTTGCCATTTTTCATGATTGTCCCGTTTTTACGCTGTATCAAATCCACCGAGATGTTTCCTAGATCGAATTTTGTAGGAAAACCATGAGGTTTTCCAACGGATTCAGCATGACCAGAATATTCGCGGTCAAATTCTGGCATAAACAAACTTTTATTACTTTAAGATCGTATCAAATGATCCCTTGTAAATTCTCCCGTTGTTGCAGAATTTACAATAAGCGAGAAACTCTTATTGTCCGGTTTTGGTTTTTAAAAATTACATTCTCATAATTGATTTTCCTCGAAAGATTAATGTAATCCTTTTCTCATTAATATTTATTTAGCATAGCTATAATAATATAATATTTCATTCCATTAGCGTACTTCCCAGCCAGTGTCAAACATTGAAAGAGAGCAAGTGATGTTGTGGGTCTCTTTGTATTATATTTCAGGGAGAAATACTATTGAGAAAGAGTCAGAGAATGAACCGTCACAAACGTCAGGTAAATATTTTTTTTTAAAACTGCGTTCTTCGTGTATTCCTTCTTTCGTGCTGGAGACTTTCAGAAATTGTTTGCATTGTGACCAATGTACAAATTCCGAAGAAAACATTGTGCGTATTATTGTCAAAGCAAGAAAAAGATGGTTTGAAAATAATAAAAAAGATGAAAATTAATGAACTACCATATCTTGTCCAATAATTATTTAATCTCTCTCTCTTCTTAAAAACAGAATACCAAAGGTTTGAAGATGGCAATGCACTACTCGACCCGCTGTACTATTGCGATTGGTCAAAGGTGTCATGACATGCTATAAATGAAATAGAATTCCACTTCTCTAAAGATCAGTTTGTACTTTTTTTGAATGATCATAATTATAAGCAAAATGGAGCATGTTCCCAGTTTGGATTGAAGTATGTAAAACCTAAATTGGGAAAGCAATGTGCTGGGGTAGCTTAAGTATAGTTATGGCAATATAAACTTCTTTCTTTGAATGGAAGCAGGTGAAACAAAGATGAGAACGAGGAAAAGAAAGTTCTATATTTGCCAAACGATAATCACTTGCTTGTCACTAAGTATATATTGGTGGCTTGCTTCGCCGTATCATTTCCCGTTTATCTGCGACAGCAATGTCAAAATGTCTCTGGTATACCTATTCTGTATGAAGTTACTTAGCAACTATTCTGTTTATAGAATATTTGTACTTCCTGGTTCTCACTCATATACAATCAAAACATAACGGCGACAGACTCTATGCTGACAAAGATTTACGATCCCAATACCTTCTTTTTTGGTTGCCAAAAAAATGCAAATACCAATATAAAGAAACAACGTTAGCTACAAGCAAAGATATTGGACCAGCTTGCAATTCTGTCAGTTATTATTAGAAAAATGTGTCTTTGTTGCATAAATTATTTATATAAATATCGCTTTCGTGTCCAGTTGTGTGTAAAAGGATTTTGCCAGCTGGCTGTGTGGCCGATTTCAAAAGACTTGATATTATTGTAAATTTATCAAATCCAAAAATCATTTAATTGGAGAAGTTTAACTGGCAGAAAGGAGTATATTGTTTCCTATCATTTTGTAAACGGTCTTAAAGTTTACTCTTGTCTACGTTATTTTGCAATCTAAGAGCAACACAAAGCCACGGGACCACTTCAGTATTTCCAAAGTTCTTTACCGGTTAAAGTACAGTATATTACCGTGTATTATTTTTATTTCACGACTTGCGTTCAGCGAATTTTTATGGAATACATTTAATGATTCAATCAAGCGCATAGACGACTAAACACAATCTATTAAGTACTTCGATTACATTAACATAAGGAAATAAAAAAGATGAAGAAGTAAGGAATACATGAATAGGTTCCTGTACATCGTTTTTCTACACCAAACGCTATATATATATATATATATATATATATATATATATATATATATATATATATATATATATGTGTGTGTGTGTGTGTGTGTGTGTGTGTGTGTGTGTGTGTGTGTTATTTGACACACGTTCTAAATATATTAAATTCAATTGTCTAAATTCAAGATACGTTTTTGTTTTCTTTGACGATATATTCCAGAAAGGATATTGTAACATTTCAAAGCGCTTCTGATTACGTGACTAAATCACATGTTATGTTTTTATTTCCTTATTTAGAGTCTGTTTTCATTCGTTGCTTTTTTCTTCACTAATATCTAGCTGTTTTGTGCGGATGACTGATCAATACGCTTAACTCTCAGCCAATCAAAATAGCTTTTCCAAATTTTTGCGAAAGCCTTATTCTGGTGTTACACGTCACTTGAATGCCTTCCCCAGTCCAAATTCCAGAAATAGGAAACATCTTATATATAACATTGAAAAGAATATATTTTCTGTTAGCTTAAATATTCGAACAACCACAAAAGTAAAACAATATTTCCTGCAATATTAATGTTAACTATCATCCCTTTATCATTATCATGTGAAGCGTTTCTGAATTCCACAATGTCCACGTCCAGTTTGAATTTAAAAGATACTGGTGAAATATTTTGTTTGACCAAACGGATAACTTGTTATATCACTGTCGACCGTTTGTTTCGCACAGTTCTCCAAAGCGAAGGGGGGGTTTCAATTATGTATTCTAAACGTTTAGTAAATTTAACTTAAATTCTCACTAATGAAAATACGTGTGTTATGTGTCCATAAATATTGATCTTCTTAATCAATAAAACGAATTGCCAGCATTACATCTCAAATAATATTTTATTTTAGATGTATATAAAAACACAATTTGTGTAGTATGCGGATTGGGACAGCTGAATCATCTAGCACCTATTTGATCTCAGCGGATCACACTTAATGCTGCGCGTCTCGTACGATACGCCTATATTACATTCGGACTTATACACGTTTCCCGAACAACATACCAAACAAATAATGCTTTTATGTTAGTCGCTGTCCTTTTTAAGATAAGAAGTTCATCCTGGCGTATTTCTCTCCTTCTTTCAGAACTTGAGCCATGAAGATGAGATGGAAAATTCACGCACGAATGCCACGGAAATAATTGAAAATCGAAAATGGAGATCCCTTGCAAACAAATTATATACCCTGCTGTAAAGCAATTTATTTTAAAATTCGTAACATCTGTCACAATTTTATCAAAAGGATATTAAAAACTTTTATCAGTTCAAACTTTACAGATTTAACAATATTAACTGTCATTTTGGCGGCGTGCATATGCACATATTAACTGTTTATCAGATTAAATAAGCTATCAAAGTTTAAATATGTTTTATCTGTGAAAGGTGTAACCATGCTGGTTTTCTTTCCCTACAAAAATATATGCAGATACAACCATAAAACTATTGTTTCAAATACAGATATGCCATTTTCTTTAAAGCAGCCTGTGTACAATAATAATTTCTACATGTACTAATTGCATTTTGTAATAAATGTTCTATGCATTCAGTTGTTGAAGTTCAAAAGGTTTTCCTAAGTATAAAATCTCTCTCTTTCTCTTAAGAGAAGTACCTGACATATTTTGCGAGTTTGAGCAATTCCGAAAGATAAAACTAGACAAGAAATTTCGTCATATGGATGGTTTCACTGTAACATATATAGCACACAAATTGTTTGGTTGGTTCGAGGTACATTTCTGCAGTATCACAATGTATCATATTTATAGATTACTTCTTTTATATGGGAAAATATGAACCAGGTTTTCTTTCGAGTAATACTGCAGGACCTTGGGAGTGAAGTATTGCTCGGTAGAAACGAATTCATATTTTCCCATACAAATGCAGTAATCTTTTTATTATATACTCATTTCATTTTCCTACCTAAGTCTTAATAACAAAGGAATACGCTACCAGAAAAAAAAGTAACCGAATTTATGCTGTATTTCAGAATAATACACATCCGTAGATTCATCAACACACAGTAACAATATTAATGCGAACATAGCGACGCCCAGCAACCGCTGAACTTCATTGCGCGCTCGACATTAGTTTTAAACAAATTTCGTTTTGGTCTACCTAAAAAGTCAAATTTAGAGTCATATTTTGAATGAATGCGAAATGAAAAAACTTTCCCAGTTCGTCTGAAATGGATGGATTTGTTTTTCTATTGATGCAACTCAATTCTGATTTCTCCTTATGATGGACTGGATTTATTGGGTCAATTCAATTGTAGGCTCGTACAATTGTAACAAAAGAAAAGAGTGAAGTCAACAACCTTTGTAAATTTTAACAAAAATGATTTATTTCCCTAGAAAACAATGTAAAAATATAAAATAGGACTCACGGTTTGTGACAATAATCCAAAACTTAATCCTAGAATTCAAAAAATATAAGTCCTATCACTAAACAGTTCTAATTGAATCCAGGTTCGAATCTCGATGAAGTTCCAATATGGAAGGCGATGACGTCAGATGAAGTCGTTGTACTAATGGCAACAGTTCCTCGTTGAATTTTGTGAATCAAGAATAATATTCCGGCTTTAGATTTCCAAATAATTTCCAATGAATGTCTTTGTCCAAAGTTTTGATGAAGAAGCACTTATTTTCCAGAGAATATAAATTATTCTTAAATAACAAATAACTAAAAAAAAACGGCAACAACAAAAATGCCTCTGAGCTCCTAAAATTATTTTTTACGACTAAATAAATTTAATACCAAATGGCTGTTTTAAGCCTGATTTTAGATCACATTTTATTTCACGTGACAAACTAAGTGATTTCCAACTTGAACATCGCAATAAAAAACTTGAACATCGCATTAAAAAATGTCGTTTGTCACGTAGCTTAAAATAGCCCTATCTAAAACATCAGACTCTCACGATAGAAATGAAAAATAAGAAGAAAAAAAACCTATTTACACATGGGTAACACGTGGGCCTAAAAATGACCCTGGAAACAGCCAATCATTTCCACTTAGTGTTTACGAGTTTGCAAACCAAGGTCGGCTAAAAATAATGTTAATGTAATACCTTTTGCGTTCTATACAAACAGAATTTACTGAAGAAAAAAATATCGAATCCCATGAAAATAATCATTACAATAAATGTAATGAAACAAAAATAAAATACAAAAGAATTTAAAACTAAGACACAAGCAATTTAATTACATATACGTAACACAATGTAGTAAAGAGAATATGATTTCATTTGGGAATGTAATCGAAATTACAATACACTTTCGGTGTGTATCAGGGTTTCCATGGCATGGGTCATGTCATTTGGATTTGCAGAACTAAGAAAGTCCATTTTGAGGAGATTCAAGATGCATAAATGTAAGTATATTATTACCATTCTTATTACCAGCTAAAGAATACTTATGTTTATACCCTGCCAATTGCATACTCACTCTTGGAGGGATCCCAGCTATAACCTGTATCATACAGTGTAATCTTCTATCGCTAGCCTAAAATTGTATCTAGTTAAACGGGGAAAATTGCAAAGCAGCGGAAACAATACTTTTTCGTCGTCTTGGCTTATTGGCTCTGACGCTCTTAGTTTCCTGAAAAAAACTTTCAGTTGCATTTTCTTTTATCGAATTTAGTGTTTTGACTCACTTGTAAAATGGTACGTCTCTGATAGATAGCCCTTGGCCTCAATATGCGATTTTATGCCAGTTTTACAGACCACTGGTAATAGTCTGGACCATTCTATTTGTGAAAAGTTACGAAACCTTCTCCTAAATAATGGTTAAAAATTATCAGAATGTTATTTTCAATTACTACGAATCTCATGTTTGTTGTTGACATTGCGAATATCATGTTCATTCGATTGCTTGTTTCAAAGTTTCGTTTGTGACTCAGTGAACTAGTCCACGTCGTTAACTTTTATCATCTCTACTTTCAAATGGACGAAACAGCTTGCTTAGTTCATTACAAACAAATCTAATCAACCAAACGTGCCTATGACATGAGTCTACATAGTTTGTTTACAAAGTAGTTCCTAATACACGATATTATTTTGAAACACACGTGTCGTGCAGTATGAAGCCGTGTAGTATCGAAAAATATTGCACGATTCTGACAACGTAAAGTTAACAAAGAAAACAATGAGCATGTAATAAAAAATATTTCAACAGCACGTTGTACAGACCGAAATGATAGGCCTTAACTTCTACTGATAATTGCACTTCAGAACCAACGGTTTCAGGCACTTCAAAGTTTAGTTACATGCACGGTTTCTGACACACTACCCACGAAAAAAAAAATGACTGATTATAATAGAAACTGCTTATTTTTTGCGTGTGTGTGAGATTTGGATTTTTAAAGTAACTTTAACAATTTTTCAGTCATATCGCTACGATGTCTGCAATGTGGTAGTTTATAGTGATGTCTAGCACTGGGGCATCATGCCGCAGACATGTAGAATGATGTCCCACCCAGTCACATTATCCTGACACCAGGCAGACCAGTCCTAACACTAACCTCTTAATGTTGAGCGCCAAGCGAGGCAGCTGTTAGTACCATGTTTGAATACTCTTTGTCTTTGTAACTGAATAAAAAAAAAATAGAAAACACCATTTTATTTAAAACTTTGAGTACAAATCGATGAGGAATGAATTTTGTTTTTCAGTTTAATTATTTTTCCACTTTGACTCATGGAAATGAGTGTATTAGCTTTCCTTTTTGCAAAAAGAAACATCGAAATGTCTCTGTTTTCGTTCAGAAGGACTGTCGCCGACGTCTTCATAATGTAATTTCTTGCTAGAAAGTAAAATAGCTTCACTATGGGCATTATGACAAAGTTAATAGTTTATATATATATATAGAGTATATATATATATATATATATATATATATATATATATATATATATATATATATATATATATATATATATATATATATATAAGTATATATATATATATATGTATAGTATGTGCGCTGTATCATTGATATACCACGAGATGTATAAATTTTTCATTGAAAGGAAACGAAGCTTGCTGAGTTTCCTTTGAATGAAAAATTTATACAACGAGTGGTATATCATTGATACAGCGTACATACTGTACATATATTTTATTTATACCACATACAAATACATATATTTGCCCTTTGAACGGAGTTCAGATTTACTACAGGCAGCCGTGTATTGACCTAGTGAATGAACTCCTCACATCACCGAGTGTTTCCGCTACAAAATGTAGTTCTCTGCCTTAGTTGCTATTTCCAATCACCTCTGCATATTGATAAGTTGATTGTTTTCTTTTCTTGGTTTCTATTCTTCTCCACATTGATTAAATCAATATAATACACACTTATGATTTAAACATGACAAATGGTTGTAATGATAAAAGTAGAGCAGCAGCAACACTTGGATAGCTACACCATTCAGATACCGGCACATGGAAATTAATGTGGAATAGAAACTAAGCCAACTGACGAAACAACAAGAGGTAATTAAAATATTTTAATATATTTACAGTCGATCTAAATCATTATTCTGCTTTAGCATCAGTACAACCGGCCACAAGCTCTCTCTCTCTCTCTCTCTCTCTCTCTCTCTCTCTCTCTCTCTCTCTCTCTCTCTCTCTCTCTCTCTCTCTCTCTCTCTCTCTCTCTCATCTTTTGGTCGGTTTGACTTAACTTTTACCATCATTCATAAGTCCAGAGATATCGTGGGATGACAGAAAATAAAATCTTCTACGTTCGTCAATTCATAGATTTTAGCCCGTATCTTGCTACTATGGTAGAGAGAGAGAGAGAGAGAGAGAGAGAGAGAGAGAG
>JAECUM010086825.1:0-12979 GCA_016617855.1 Megalonaias nervosa | reverse complement strand
GTCATTGAACTAGATTGTTTTGGCTGCGCAAGGATATTTGCATCTAGCTGACCCCGGGTTGGCGTAGGGTGCAGAGTCCCAGTTCTCGATATCTATGTGCTTTGCATTCTTGTTTCCACCTAATTTGAATCAGAAAGTGTTAACCACAAGTTATCACAGATATTCTTGCGCCAGTTTTTGTTTCCTTTGTCGATGTCAGGGACTTGATTTTGCAAGTTTATCCAATACGCTGTTGTGTCTTTTGTTGTCAGACATTATTAATTGTTTCACGTTAATATACTTGCGCTCTCAAACGGCTTTATTTTTATCATTTAGCGTGCGAGTGGTATTGCCTTGCTTGACATGGTCTCACAGCCTACTTATCGGACTGTTGTTCATCACCAGAAGGCCCGCTAACCAAAGTCCCGCCCTCGCCACTATGAGGGCTAGGCCTTTCACGATGTACCCATGAATATTTTCAACGGATACGCCGCCGTCACTTACGTGTCAGTCAGCGTTGAATACGGCTACGTGGCCGGTTAAAACACTGGCCTGCTTGGCGAGAAGTGTCGATACATCGTCTTTCAAATCTTGTAGGTCCCCCGCCGGGATCCGAGCCGGCGACCAAGTCAGAGTAGGCTACAACTGCCATGGCGGGCGAAGACGGATGGCTCCACCTGTTGGCATAAAAATGAATCCAGGATCAGGCAGACTGATTGAGTATTAGTAGCAATCATCCTTAATGTCAAGGACGACAGTGCACTCTAACATAATGACCTGCGAGTGATTTGTTTCTAAACTGCTTGTAGTATTCACAAATGCTGGAGGTTTGGGCGACCAGTTTGTTAAGTACCCGTAAATGTTCCTGCTACAAAATCTCCCCAATAGAAGCTAGAGGGTCATTTCAGTATCAAGCAACTGAAAGTAGAACAGTATAAATGCATTCAATCTATTTTTATACAGCTATATGCACAAAGATCAAGACGAAATAAATTGCAATTGATGTCAGAGAAAATCTGGGTTAGTGGGTTTGGTTTCAAAACTGTGAGGCAAATATTGATAATTTAGCTGAAAATAATGTTAGGAGTAACCAATAAACGTAGGATGTAACAGAACATGAGTGTCCACACTGGTAAAATTTGTGAAATCAATTCGTTATTGTTGTTCCGAATTCTTAGTCGATTTTCGGTGATACTGCCCTACCATATATTAGGATTGTAAATGGAGGTGCAAGGGAACACAGGAGAACAAGGGATTGCAAGCAGCAACATCATGTTTTCAACTGTGTAACTTAAACAATCAATATTCACTCCGATTGAAAATTAAGTAAATGGTTGCCGATATTCGATACATTGACATCAGATTTATAAGTTATAAGGCACTAAAGCTGATAATGAAAACGTTTATATATAGCAATGTAACATCTGTAATATTCATTATTACTCACGTTATTCTTGCGTGGAGCCTCGTTCGAGAACACCTGCAGCTAACACATATACCGGAAAAAAGAAGATGCAGAAAAGATTAAATCGGACGTGGAACATGTGATTTAAGTTCGTGCATATAGTGCAAAAAGGTCAATCAGACAAATGCTAAAAAATGCTGACCAACCAGTTCATGTAACAAAAGACAGATTTACATCTTTTAGGCAGGCACGATTATCGCACCAAGAAGATTTAAAAGATGGCTTCAAGAGAATTTGTTGGGTGGAAACCGAATAAGTTAGTGACCAGGGATGTAGTAGAGATGCATTATGAGGGACTGATTAAAGAAATGTAGCCTGATTTTAACGATGATTTTCTATTATGAAATTCCAGTATACGAGAAAATATGATCTGTGCAGACATGAAACGAAAACCTAAGAAATAAGAAAAAGAACATGGAAGATTACATACCAGGCTTTCTGTAAGCTACCAAAAAAGTTGAAAGAATGGATAAATCGTACCAACGTAACTGAATCCCTAACTTTATTTGGTTTAAAAGTCAGAATAAGCATGAAATAGTAAAGCAATCGGAAAGATGGGTTAGCTTCTTATGGAATAAAGTGTGGGTAGATATAAAAATAGTGATATAAACATGGCATCGTTTCTTAGGTGGAGTTTGACATAAACTCCAAGTGACCGGTGATTAGCAATTTTTCTTTTCCAACATTACTTTTCAGTAGTATTGCTATCAATGTTGTTCGTGTTAGGTGCAAGCATTGTACACTTTTTGTGACCAAGTGTATTTTTAAAAGAGTACGAGTAAAAGAAGTAGCATTGAATGTATGATTTTAGTTGGTATTTTAGCATCTCTGTTTTGCTCATTGTAAAATTAAAGAAACATTACTCGCCATCATCAACTGAATTATACTTAATTCATTCACCATTCCTTTCGGTCTCGAAGATCCTAGGAGGGTATCATGATTTTACTATAATCATTTGATTGCTTTTAAAAAATCGATTAATCATAGATAGATAATCTTAATAATGACAATGCTGAACTCAAGTCAAGACCATATCATATTTTTATACATATAATGCTTCATTCCTGTTTGGCTTTTGTTGGATTCCAATTAGGATATTATGCAGGAAAGAATATATTCTTGATTTTAAAGGTTTTTGACTCCCATTACATTGAGTATTAAACAGAGAAACTTGTTAATCTATATACCAATTAAACAATTTCAAGATAAATATAGATTCTCAAGAAAAGTTCAGTGTCTTTGTGAAAAATGCAGCTCATTGAATAATCCCATAAATTTTATATATTCCAGAGAGATACCAGACCTCCGGAGAGAAAACATACTATTTTAACAACAAAGTCTGGATAAATTGGTGTACTCTTCTGCCATTTGTCTCCGAGGAAACGTCAGCCTTTTGATCACCAATTTAGTGTTTAGTAGAAACAAGGTTATCACCAAGGAGGCCATCCAGACGATCTTTCATTTCCTTCAGACGATTATAACAATTAGAAAGTGGTTGCATATACGTAGCATCTACGGTTTCATCCTCACCATATCGATAGTCATAATCAAAATCTTTTCTTTCAGCTCCTCCTGTTAATCTATATCATTTTAAGGTTAAATCCACTTTCCGTAATTTTTTCTTCGATGTATATATTGTAATTAGCGGAGAAATTAAATAAAGGATATTTATGCGACGATAGTACACGAGCAAGTCTCGGCAGAAAGATAAGCTTAATTCGTTTCGCTCCCGACTCTAAGAATTTAATGGAAGTATAATCTGCAGCACCATCATTATGACTAAACCAGTAACAATTAACCAAATCCAGATGCTTGTTGTCAGATTTCCAAACGTTTCCAACAAATACACCATTGTACCCGGCACTGCCAACTGGCAGTCACAAGTGATTGCGCGAGCACTGAATTAAAGGGCGTCAACCATACAATTCAAAAAATGCGGACCGCGTGATCGTCTAAATGATGAATGTAATGCTTGCAGAAACGGAACTGGCATTTATTGACAAGCTTTATGCTTGGGACATCAACAAGAATCACTGGCTGACGGAAAATAAGCGATATAACGGCTACGTATCAATATATACAAAACTATAACACCGTATCTATACTTGTTGGCGCTGGCAAGGCCTTCTCTGCTTCCCAGCACGATGCGTCCATAGCTGTTTGGAAAACACATATTTTTGTGCGTACCGACTTCGTGCTGCCAAAAGATCACATATCATACTACGCGTCGGGCCTTTTAAACCATCTTATCTTTGATCGGATGTGTAACGATTATAGTCGGGGCTATAACATCATCGATATCTTTCAGATGTAAGACGTTGTTGACCCACCCAGAGCTTGCAGGCTTGATCCGTCAGCATTACATGGGAAAAATGGCTATATTGAACACTCAAGTGCGGCGCTATCGCAGGGCTGCGGCGAGCAAGAAAGGCGATAGTCATGTTTATCAATGATGTGACAAAGTGGGACACTGAATACTTTTACAGCTAAGTTATTAACAAGGTGTCAGTCACGTTCGAGGGTATTCCAAACCAGATATATGCCCAATGTAAAGCTTACCTATAGTGGGAAGAAGCACTAACATACTAACGCGAGAGTCTACCAATTACGCTGTTGATGTATTGATTGCTGATGACTTCTACATGAGCCATTTTGCCCATGACATCGGTATTAGGACAACGGAAAGACCACGTTCTCTACTTGAAGCTGCAGATTGAAAACCCGCTAGTGTCATATCAAGTTTCTGACTGTACGAAGTAACGACTTCATATTATATGCATAAAAGCCATTCCGTAACGATTGAGACTTAATCCTATGCCCTGTTTTGTGTTAAGTGCAGAGCAAATCATATTCTAAAACCTTTTAGAAACTGTGGCAGAAGCTGCCAGTGAAATGGATTTTGACAATATAATAGATGGATTGAACGCCCAAATCGGCAACCGCCACGGCCGCACACTCCGCGGCTCAATACACTCCCGAATATCAGCGTGACCGCCTGATGGAACTAGTGACTTAATGTGCAGCAAGCGAATAGATAAACAGGCTATTCACATTTCAGGCCTCGCAGCTAGGAGTAAAAAAAACTGTAAACCTATGTTGAACTGTGGGAATAATTGATTCGCTGGGGATGGACGTCCCTACTAGAACTGTTCACTGCAGTTATGAGCCGCTTTTTGCCATAGACAACCGCGACTTCCTAGCAAAAATGTTTAAAATGATCCAAGCGTTAGTATATATTTGTCTAACATCAGAGGCAACATATACTTAAGTGCAGTGACGTTTTGGCATCGGTTGCAGCTATAGAGTTATGTTATTCTCCTTGATGCAATTACACACACACACACACACACACACACACACACACACACACATATATATATATATATATATATATATATATATATATATATATATATATATATATATATATATATATATAAAGAATACAAATCATATGGCAAATAAACAGTCCTTTCAAGTGCAATGGACCCAGCAAGGGATTACACATGTCAGGGATGGATTAAAATAAATGCAATAAACTAACAACGAACATTGCAAAACTAGTATCTAACTAGCCTGAGCGATTTCGACTCTTAATGAGTCTTTTTCAAAGGCAAATACAAAACATAAACAGGACAAACAAATAAAACACAAAACCGTTCTGTTTGCAAAACTTTACATGGCTGTTTCTACAAGAATTAAATCTTTAAATTTATTATGTTTCAACTATTTTATTTCAACTTGTTGTGGATGCTTGAAAATATTTTTATCCACCTAGAAATCGACAAGCCATAACGACATCTGTTGTGTTATGTACATTTATGTAAGCGCAAATTATATCCCGGATATTTCATTGTCATCGTAGTATTTATAGGCGTTAAGCAAATTTAGAGAATTATTTAAAAGAAAATTTGACGGCTGCAAAAAATAAATAATTTCATTGTGCATGGCAGTCTTTTTCTAGTCTTCTTGGTTTAAACTGCTTGGTTTCAATGTTCTGAGGCGGCGTATCCAGTAAGATTCCTTTTCTTTCCTGATTTCGGAACTCCAGTTAGGGTTGTGAGCAATTGCAATAAATGTTACATCACTGAAAGTGTGGCCAGAGGAGGAGAAGTGTTCTGCGACCGGGCTTCTGTACAGCTTCTTTGTCATCCAATCAGATCTATGAAGGTTGATCATTCTGTGTAGCTTTTCAGTTTCCCCTACATACTGAAGGCTACAGATTTTAAATGTGATGAGATAAATTGCATTCTGTTTCGCACGTTTTGTTTGGACCATGTTTATTTAGTATTTGTCTAGTCACTATGCTAGAAAATGTACTGGTCTCTATCATATGTTGACAGGTTTTGCATCTTTTATCACCACAGGGACCATATTGACTAGGGTGGTCCTGATTAGTGATTGGCATTAGCTTCGCCCTGACTAGGATGTCCTTGAGGTTTTCTGGTCTCCGGTAGGCTACAAAAGGTTTGTTTGGGAGGATTAACTTTAGTGTGTTATGTATATGTAATTTAATTACTTGTGTGTTAGTTTAAATCTTTTTAGTTTTATTTCATTTCATTACATGTTATTGTAATGATAACTTTATTCACTGGATTTGACATTTTCCAGAAAATTCAGTTCATTTCTGTTAAACCTGATAAACAAGCATTAGTAGAAACATTGCATCTTTTGGTGACCTAGATTCAGAGCCAGTTTCAGCTTTGGTGTAAACAACCTTTTTATTTTTAGTAAGATTCGTTCAGTAGAGTCGAATCCATACATGGCATACGTGATAGTCGGCATGTGATGTTTCTACGTCGCTTGAAAAAAAGTGATCACGTGACCCTATCAGGTGATCTATTCTGCGTAGTAGTTAGGCTTAAAACACGTTGTTATAGTGATTTTAGCCAGCCTTGCATTTAACCTTCGGAGCTCAAAGGTGTTTTTTGTTCTGACCAGTTTGAGTTGAATTTTTTTCTATTTTTCGGAATTAATAATTTATTTACCCTGAACATTACTAGTGCTCGTCAGAATTCTTGGACAAAGACATTTATTGGAAATTATTCTGAATTCTAAACTGGAATATTATTCTTGGTGATTCAACAAGGAACTGTTGACACATCAGGACAAAGCAGGTTATTGAAGACGTCATCGAGTTCCATCTTGAAACTTCATCGGGATTCGAACTGTGATTCACTTAGGACATTTTATTGATAGGACTTATATTTATTAATTCTACGATTAATTTTGGATTAGATTCATGAACCGTAAGTCCTTTTCCACATTTTCACCTTGTTTTCTTGGAAATAAATTACTTTGTTAAATTTTACAAAGCTTGTTGGCTTCACTCTTTTCTTTGTTACTTTTGTACAAGCCTAGACACGTAACAAGTACATTCGACGATTCCACGATGGGCTAGTGTTTCCCGATGATTTTACCTACTTTGCACTTACCCCGAGGTTTGATTGGGGGGGGGGGTTACATGAATTCGATTGCGTCCCTAAACTAAACAGCAGGGTGATGTGAACTCGTGACCCTTGACAACGTCAAGGTGACCTCACTGAAGGGTACCCACATAGGGACATTCAGAAAGAATGTCCACTGGACCAAAAAGTCTCAATAAGGTGCCTGTGGACCATAAGACAGGTCTTAACCATGAAGAGTGCCTGTGGGCCATAAGAAAGGCCTTTACCAAATAAAAAAGGACTCTTAGGACTTTATTGGCAAAAGACTTTACCGGCAGAAGGGACCCCAGTAGAATGGTAGACTGAGCGTCATCGCTGCTGTTTATTTTTGAATTTATAAAATATTTTTTTATTTTTATTCAAAAATATTTATTTTTCGTTCAGAATATATTTTTATTTAAACAAATAATTTGTAATATAAAAAGTAATGAATTTATTATGCAGAAAGACATTCAACAATAACAACATAGGCTAAAGGATACAGTTTTTCAATAAGAGAGACGCAAAATAATTGTAACAAAGCTTAAGTAAGTTCATTACAGAAGGAACAAAGACGTGTTGCTGAAAAGTTTATCTTACATATCATATTATTCGTGTAAATTGTATGATGCATAACATTGCATTTATAGGTCTGTAATATTGGTGATCTTGAATTATAACAAATTCTCAAAGATGCCAGTTAATGCGATGGTAGTTTTCACTGAATATATCTTTCCATTTAATTTAAAGTTTCACTGGTCATTCTTTGTATCTTTCCTAGAATATTTTATAAATATGCTTTCTCGACACACCAAAGTATTTATTGACTAGGGTATTAATCTTTTGCTGATTTTCTATAGCTTTTATCCAGGCACTTGGTATAGTATTAAGAATTATAGCCATTTTTTCCAACGAAGATAATTTAAGTGCTGTACAAAAAGAAAGAATACGTGGCATTTTTAATCAACTATCTTGATAATCATTGACAAGAATGCATTGTTTCACTTTTTATCATCTTTTCCACTCCAAACCAAATTGTAGAAGATATAATGAAGTTCCTGAAAATGTTCCTTTAAAGGTTGGGTAAAACAATGTTGTTGTTGTTGCTGTTGATGATGATAATTTGGGTAAGAACCACTGACACACGGGAAGCTACTGGCAACCTTCCCAAACTGGCTGAGCCTGATACTCGAACTGAGAGGTGAGATAGCAGTGAAACGTACAGGTGAGCGCTTTAGACTACTCAGCCACCCGGGACCCCCGGTAACACTGTCAAGCAATGAATTAGTACGGGCAGTGCTAAGGACTTAATGACACTAAATGTGCCGAGAAGTATAGATTTTTAAATAACTAACTTGATAATAGTTTTCTGACTGCTTTAGTTTATCTGTATAGGTTCCTTAGGTAAATTCAGTCATGCTTAAACTGAAAGCAATTCCAATACATTCAAATTTGCCATTTTGATTCCAATAATGTTTCTATGTGTATTTATCTCCTCACCACGGCCACATTTAATATTTTAATGTTTTCTCCAAAGGACATTCATTCCAGAGCAGTGGGAAAAGCAGTCTATATTTTCTACCTGTATAGACAGAAGTTTCATAGTCAGCCAGATTCAGGGTAGAATCATCTGCCAATTTTATTTCATTAATCTATAAACCTTTTTATTGCAGCACTTAATAGTTTTACTCAAATAATGAATAAGAATGGTAAACGAGGATCATCTTACCAGACTCACAATACGGTAGGGAAAACTTGTTTCCAGTCTCGATTAAGACATATCTTTAAATATAATGCTAAACTTTCTGCATCAGTTACGGATGGAGGGTTCAAATCCCAAAGTCCTAAAGCTTCTTCAAAAACTAAATATTACAAAAGTCAAAATCTTTTTCAAAATGTAATAAAATCATGATTGCTTGGATATATTCTTTTCTTAACAGATCAGATCGTAAATCAGACTTGTGCAGTTTCCAATATAAACCGTGATTGACTTTCTCTAATTATATTTGCTAATGGCGATTTTCTTTTTAATGCTTTTTGTCATACCTGAAGAAGTAAGCGTTTTAGATCCGCAAGTACAGATATAGGTATCCAATGTTTGAAAAGAAAATTGCATTTTCTATCATTTGCAATATAACCAATAACTATTTTGGTGTGGCAGATAAAGAATTATTTATATATGCATAATTAGGAGCTCTTAATATAAAACTTCAAAGTCTAACCAAAACATTGCATTGAATTATGTACTAAAAACATCCAAATTAGGTGATTACCCCTTTGTTATTTTGATTTTTGTTTTATTTTATTTTATTATGCAGAAAGACATTGGTGTAATAATATGAACCTTCCAGTAAACTGTAGATAACTTTGTTGATAATGTGTTCGATCAGTAAAATATGTATCTTTATGCTTATTTTCAATTGTAAGATTTCCAGATGGAGAAAGATTCTCACAAAAAGACTTCTATTCATGTAAGATTGTTCTTAAATCAGCCCTTTCTGATCCTATCTCTAAAATAATTTTGATATAAACGCTGCCATAATGTGTCCCCTTCCCAAATTAAAAAACAATCTAATACTTTTTTCACCTTTAACTTTCCACTTTGAGTTTGCCTTATGTATAATTCCTTCGACTTTTTCTTCACTGATTCTCTTTAGTCGTGTTCTTAAAACACGTATTTCATCATATGTATCAGCAAGACAGTCATAGCTTTTTAGGTTTTGCAGCTGTTCCTTTGATACTTCACAAAGATGCAAGGTCGATTGATACTAACAAAGATGCGAGGTCTAGTGATACTTCACAAAGATGCAAGGTTTATTCATACATCACAATGATGCAAGGTCTAGTGACACTTGACAAAGATGCAAGTTCTATTCATACTTGACAAAGATGCAAGGTCAAGCGATTCTTCCCAAAGATGCAAGGTCTAGTGATACTTCACAAAGATGCAAGCCCCTATTCGTAAGAGGCGCTCAGAGTCAGGAAAGATTTCCAAGCATTTTCAATGATTGTGTAATTGGATATCTGAACAAACGGTTAAACTTTTCTGAGGAAAATTGGCTCTTATATTTCCAGTCATTGTCTTGACACATGTATAGAATGCTGTTGAAATGCTTCATCTTGTGAGCAGGGGCCCAGAGTGGACGAATGGGCTAAAGTGCTAGCCTTTGCAGTCACTTCCATCTCACCTCTGTTCGCATGATTTCCAGTCTTGGGGTGGGTTTGTGACAAATCATGCCAGTAATTTCCCGTGTGACGGTGGTTCTTACACGGGTTTATCTTGGTTCGTCCTCTACCAAATATACTGGTCGCCATGTATGGCCTATCATACGCTGAAAAATGGCGTTAAACCCCAAAATAACATTATCTTTTGAGAAGGTTACAATTAGATATGATCAACTGTATCAGTCGTCAACATCCAGAGTAATTATTGATAAACTAGCAATAACTTAGGACTGGAAGTTGAAAAAAACGTTTATTTTAATTGGAAGATCATACTTCAAGAATATATGCACAAAACGAACAGGTTGAGCGCACGTTCTCCGACATGCAGAACAAGTGGGTAAGAGACGCAGTAGGCGTTCTTGAGAGCTGACAAAGAGCGAGCTCCTTGTTATTCTCATTTTTGGCTTGGGTATGCTGACTACCACACAATGAAAGACAAGCCACTTCTCTATGCTGCAAGCAGCAATTAGAAATACTAGAAGCAAAAACATAGCATAAATAATTGTACACGGGAGCTACACCTATTTGGCAGAACATTATTAAATTATTCTGGCCTTTTAATGTATTGTCAGTTTCTCAAGCACGTATTATGTCAATCTCTTATGGGCTTACACATGTTTCCCTTATCTTGAAGTTCTTCTGGTGACAACCCTATTTCTAGTGTCATGTAGAAAGAAGGACAGATATTCATGTAAAATATAAAACTTATCTGGATTGTTTACAAATTTGCATCTATAAGATCACTTCATTTACGATCTAAAGAGGAAAAATAAACCAGTTATCTAGACGAATTATATTAGCATTACCCTGGTCATCTCGTTATTTAGACGCTTTTGAAAATCAAGTTACTATGCAAAGCCCTGAGCGTCAGGTTTAAGAAGAGAAAACTTCAAGGGAACTAATTCTTACCAACAAGAAAAGGACTTGTTGCAGTTAATAGGAGAACATATTTCCCCTGAGAGGGAGCAAAGGAATTTGTGCGCCGATGCACGGCTAAAAGCTTAACGAAATGAGGTTTATCATGACAAAATATTAAGTACATGGATGTTATAAAATACAATTCGCTGTACTGTACGCTGATGATCAAGTCCCAGAACAAATAATTAGGACACATGTTTTTGACTTTATGTTTTCTCACTAAAACCACAAAATGTACCTCCTTGTCGAAAATTTGTGTTTTTGATATCGTTGTTGTTCATGATAATGCTGGTACATTGTATTTATGGAAATGCCGTTAGACTCAAATTAATAGCTCTCACATTTTCTTTATACAGTACAGAAAGCTGTCTTAAATGAGCAGGTAAGGTCCCGTGGCACTTTAACTTGTCAGTTGCACTTACAATCACAGTTATTATAATAAGCAGAATATACATTTATTCAAGATGTCAACTGGTCTTTCTGAAAGAGATACAAGTGATTTTTAGACAGGAAAATTTTAAAACATATCCATGAAGAATACCAGTTTGGGTAAATTGAATAATTTGCAGTAATACAACATTAAAATTAAAATACCAATTCGATTTCAACCGTTTCAAAGCTAATTTGTCATAGAAACGACATCAAAGAAAGTATATTGTGAAACTTCTGACATCAAATAAAACGTTTGGAAGCGTTCATGCATTTTAAATTTTAGATAGAAAATCTATTACCCTGAAGCAATGAAACACTACCAATTAAGTGTGATTTATGAAAATATGATGCTGAGAGTCAGTGCGTAAAAATCTTAATAAAATGAAAGCATTGCTAAATTAGCTGCAGGTTATAATTACTAATCCATAGACGTAAATATTGGTTTAAACAAGTAAACTAGGTACCTTTGACTGCTTATTGTGTGATAAATAATTTGCAACAATAAAAAATAGTAGATGACAGATTTACGTTTTCTGAGTAGATAAAAGGAAACATTTCAAGAGTGAAGTGGGAACGTGGTATTGTTACTATTGGCTTTGCCACTCATGACGATACAAATTGTATCCACGAGTGAAATATTGCCTTATATCAACTAAAAACGCCCGTAGATTTTCTTTTCACTATATATATATATATATATATATATATATATATATATATATATATATATATATATAGTATGTACGCTGTATCAATGATATACCACGAGATGTATAAATTTTTCATTAAAAAGAAACGAAGCTTGCCGAGTTTCCTTTTAATGAAAAATTTATACAACGAGTGGTATATCATTGATACAGCGTACATACTGTACATATATTTTATTTATATCACATACAAATACATATATTTGCCCTTTGAACGGAGTTCAGATTTACTACAAGCAGCTGTGTATTGACCTAGTTAATGAACTCCTCACATCCCCGAGTGGGTCTGCTACAAAATGTAGTTCTATGCATTTAGTGGCTATTTACAATCACCTCTGCATATTGATAAGTTGATTGTTTTCTTTTCTTGGTTTCTATTTTTCTCCACATTGATTATATCAATATAATACACACTTATGTTTTAAACATGAAAGATGGTTTTAAAGATAAAAGTACAATAGAGCAATATTTACACTGGAATAGCTAGGTCACTCACATGAACGCCATTCACATACCGGCGCATGGAAATTAATGTGGAATAGAAACTCAGCCAACTGACGAACCAACAAGAGGTAATTAAAATATTTTAATATATTTACAGTTGATCTAAGTCATTATTCTCCTTTAGCAACAGTACAGCCAACCATAACCCCCTCCTCTCTCTCTCTCTCTCTCTCTCTCTCTCTCTGTCTCTCTCTCTCCTTGGTCGGTTTGACTTAACTTTTACCATCATTCATAAGTCCAGAGATATCGTGGGTTGACACAAAACATAATCCTCTGCGTTCGTCAATTCATAGATTTTAGCCCGTATCTTGCTACTATGATCA
>JAECUM010086790.1:0-12787 GCA_016617855.1 Megalonaias nervosa | reverse complement strand
AAGAGAGAGAGAGAGAGAGAGAGAGAGAGAGAGAGAGAGAGAGAGAGAGAGAGAGAGAATATCCAAGGTAAATGGACATCACGGTAAATAAACATATTTAGTCAGTGTGACGGTTTCCATTATAAAGAGGATTGAATTGTTTACAAATTTCGTCTGGCATGGCAGAATCCTTGTTTTCATTGAGTTTATTCACTGACAAATTTTAGAATTGGACACCTTATAAATCTGAATTTGAAATTTTCATCAAATGAAAATAAATTTGCTGAAATGTCACTTAGATAAATACCAATATTATAGACTGTTTAAAATATGACCACTTCATTATATGTCTATGAGATTTTCACAGATGGTGACTTTTTATGGCGCTATGCTGTATTTACAGACCGTTATAGAGACTTGAGCTTGATTCCGACATTTTCATTTTTCATTTTGGCCAGCCAAAATCAATCGATCATTTCAGCATGAACCACATTGAAAGTGTATAAACAATTTATGTCATGTTTTTCGATTGCTTTTAACAAGTTATTGAATTTTCGATTGTGTTACGAGTCTATGCTCTCAAAATAAGTAACAGAAAAGAGTGAAGACAACAAGCTTTGTAAAATTTAACAAATAATTTATTTCCCAAGAATACAAAGTGAAAAATGAGAAAAAAAGAACTTATGGTATTGAGAATTAAATCTAAAAATAGTCCAAGAATTAAAGACACAGGTCCTAGTAATAAAAAGTCCTGAATAAAACTCAGTTCAAGTCCCAAAGAGATCCAAAATTGAAGGCGATGACGTGTCTGTTATGGTCTGCGAAGTTCTGATTTGTCAACGGTCTCTTGTTGAATCACAGAAATATTATGCCAGGCTTGAATTCAGTATAAATTCCAATGAATGTCTTTATCCAAGAATTTTATCAGAGCACTTTTGTATATCCAGAGAAAATAATCCCTTGAATTCAATAATTTGAAGAAAATAAAATACAGCCCGAACTGATCACAACATAATACAACTTAAAGTGCTAGATGTTAAAACACGACTGGTAAGATCCTCACAGTCACAAGATAATATAGTTCTCTGCTTGACCCCAAGTCACAAATTAGCATTTTCTAAAAACAACCATTACCTAATGGAAAATAGCCTTCTAGAATGATCTAATGAGCCTTGTTTACTTACAACACAATAGCCTATACAATTCACTTTGTAATCTCTAAAACCCTGACCCAAATCAACATGTTTACCTGAATAATAATTCGGGTAATAAGCTCATACGCATAGTATGTGTGTGATTTAGATTTTTAACGTAGTTTTAACAATTTTTCAGTCATATCGCTACGATGTCTGCAGTGTGGCAGTTTATAGTGATGTCTAGCACTGGGGCATCATGCCGCAGACATGTAGCATGATGTCCCACCCAGTCACATTATCCTGACACCAGGCCGACCAGTCCTAACACTAACCTCTTAATGCTGAGCGCTAAGCGAGGCAGCTGTTAGTACCATTTTTTAAAGTCTTTGGTATGACTCGGCCGGGGATCGAACCCACGACCTCCCGCATCCGAGGCGGACGCCCTAACTACTAGGCCACCGGAGCGGTCTCATACGCATAGAGAATAATGAAACTATTATTAGTTGGTTACATAAATGAAATTTTAAAATGATTACAAAAGTCAATCAGGTCAAACAGAAATGAACTCAATTTTGGACAAGGTCAAGTCCAGTAAACAATGTTACATTACAGTAACATGTAATGAAATAAAAACAAAAATTAAAAACTAACAGACAAACAATTAAATTAAATATACATAGCTATTGCCTTTTACAAGATATTGTGTTTTCGATTGCTTTTTACAAGATAAATGAATTATGTTATGTATTTATTGTTTATTCTATAGTTGTATTGAAACTGCGCAAGAAAATGTAGAGTGAGAACAATTAAAGTGATGATGAATTAAATAAAAGATGCAAACAATGGCAACAAATATTATTCACTGCTTATTTTCAAAATAATGTACTCAAAAACAACGATAACATAAATCATAATAATAATAATACCACGTTCCAGTTTTTGTTTGATTGGTTGCCATGACATCGTTTAAAGTATGCATATATGAATGATTCTGCACATGACTCAAACTCATACGATATTAAACACAAATTGGACATTAAAGAACTAGTACCTCTGTGTTTGTTGTTGGTGTCATTAAAACAACACCAACACAAACAATAACAATAATAATGAATGTTAAACTTTACACCGTACATTCCGGTAACCAATAAGAACTTCAAACATTTATGTTTGTTTCAACGAAGTCCGTGTGTTTGTGTGCGTGCGTGTATATATATATATATATATATATATATATATATATATATATATATATATATAGAGAGAGAGAGAGAGAGAGAGAGAGAGAGAGAGAGAGAGAGAGAGAGAGACATCGTGTATTTTTTTCGGCAGTTCCGTACCAACCGCGTAAATAGAAACAAAACCATCCAATGAGCAAAATTATCCTACGCAAATCCCTTATCGAGTTCACATTCATTACGAAATTTAAAGGAAACGTTTTTATAGCAATGACAAGAAAAAAGATGAAAAAGTAGCCCACCTTTCGACTCATACAAAAACATCATATGCACCATCTGAACAGCATAATTAAAAGTTATTCGAATAATAATGACATAAGTCCTAGTATGATCAATAAGCCTTCCAAATCTATGACAGATCAGGGTCAATAACCGTGGACGTTGCTCGTTATCTGGTGCATCTTAGGTCTGAATAATTTAAGCTTAAATACCAAGTTTCATCAACTTCATCCGTATTTCCTCTAGAAGCTAAATTACTTGATAGAAATCCAATATTCCAGTTTGAATGAAAACAATATGCTCAGAAATACACCCTCTGGGATGGCAACGAGCTCATTCGATCTGAAGTCAGATCACCTCATTCACCTCATTCACCTGCACAAATGTTCCTCATCATTAAACATTTTCGAGATATAAAAGATACTTGCTTTTATTTTGTGGTCTCGTTGTTGGTGGTTTTAATGGTGCTTTTAACACATTAATGATAACATCGTGACAAAGATATGAAAGATAATTACTTTTCCCAAGGACATACCGAAACAGTATATTTGTTACATTAAAGAACGACAAGCGAGATGATGGCTACGGGAAATCTATTTGCTCAGTAAAACAGTGATTATTCAAAAGAAATGTGAAAATTTGGTGTATAACATTGTCCATGAAACTCTTCGGGGAAACATTTCATGGTCTGTGACGGTAATTATGGATCATTTCACAACTTAATTTACCACCCCACCCCCACCCCCATCAACCATACATATGAGTAAAATAAAATATCACTGTCCTCAAATATCCTAATTTCACCTTTTACTGTGTATCGAAATCTATACATTTTGAACGTCAAGAATCACGTGCGTATAAAATTAGTGCTTTTCGCGATGATGTGAAGAGCGATTACAAGATTATTCGTAGAGTGAAATTGCAAACAAATATCCTTATTTTCAGTAGCATAATGAGCCTGCAGATCAGGGCATCTGCTGCTTGTTCTACTGATTACACCTAAAAAACTGAACAGACCCGATCTGGGGGCGCATTATGCGACGGCAGATCTGGGTCTGTGAAGTTTGCAGTTGGACTCGCCTTATAAGCGAGGATTTACAGTTAATTAACTGCCATACGTGATTCACTTAATAAAAACGGCAAGCTTTCAGTAATATATTGTTCATTTAAGATTACAGACATTGCTAAAAGGGATATTCCTAAAAGCAACGTTTGATAAAATGTTATTCGGCAAAGAGTCAAAGACAAATTAAACAAATGGCATATTGATCTATTATAAATCATTGCCTGATGTTAAAAGCAATTCCAGCATCTGCCATCAGTTTCATTCTACTCATGTACAACAAAATGTTAATACGCTAACTGCAGTAAACTGTAATGATATAAGTGCTTTCTGTAATAATGCCACATCAAAAAATGCTGACGTACCGTAGACAAGATATAATCATAGGCTGAGTAGCTTATTTAGAGGGAAAAAGGCTGCATGTATAGTATAAATAAAGATAACCGGTTAATTAATTGACTGATTGGTGTTGAACGGCACATCAACACATTAACAATACTTTCTGATCAGAGACAAACAATAACAGCCGGATAGTGCTGTAGAATTCGAACCTGTAACCCCCAAAAATGGTGAGTCCGGCACACTAGCCAGACAGTATTTCACCTCTCTGATAAAGAGGAAAGGCATGATCAATGCCTCAGGTTGACCATTTGCTTTTATGTGTACAAGACTGCTCTTTAACTCTTTCTGTATACACTATTATGTATTTCGTACAGTCTGTCTCTTTTGAGCAATTGCAACTATTATGGATCGATCATTCATTGGTGTTTGATGGCACATCACCAAATGAATAGCTCGTGCAGAGGAAGTGAGAGTAAAGTGCCTTGCTCCGAAAACGCGATAGCAGCCAACCCGGCTCTTCGAAGCAGGGTTCTAACCAACAACTTTTTGATTGCTTGTGTGGCGGCTAGCTACTGAGCCAACGCGGCTCGCTTCAGCTTGAAGAGAAAACGGTTACAAGATGATTAGTACCTATCATTTTAATTTCTTAATATAATGTAGCTATTAAAAGGAAGGGACAACTCATGAAACAATTTTAATGAAAAAAACCCAGTTTTATTGGCGATGGAGGTGTTTTTTTTTTTTGGGCGAGGTACTTGCCCGAGAAGTTAGGAAAGCTTCTTTTAAGAATTGTATGTTTTCAGATAAAAGTTCCGCTGCAACGGTCTTGACAGCACCCAAACATTTTTCTTTTGCGCTGTACAAGGTGGCAACCGATCTCATGCTGTATTCTCAGTTGCTATCATACGCTAGTTGCTGTTGCTTAAAGCCTATCTGCTGAGTTTTGCCTTTGTTTTTAGCCTAAGGACATAATATTATGATATGGTACTGCCATCATCGTACTCGTACGTCGTTCGTCATTAATTGTAATTTTCAACATCTCAAAAGTCACTAGCCCAATTTCAATCGAACTTTGCAGAGAGTATTCCGACAGGAAGAGTTTCAAGTTTATTCAAATGATGCCGATACATATTCAGATAAAGCCGACATCATTACGTAAGAAAACAAACAACACTTGAACTACTTTCTTTTTCTCAAAACCTGCTAAACTTAATCTGACAAAAATTTGAAGGTTTTTAAACTGATGCCAGTCAACCATTTAATACTACAACCGCCCTAACTAAATACTGTAAATACAAAAGTTTTAAACAAATTTGTCTCAAAAACAGTTAAACAGTATTTTAACAAATATAATGGAAAAATGTAATAAAAAGCATACGAGCAAATTGTGTATATATATATATATATATATATATATATATATATATATATATATATAGTATATATATATAGCGCCATATATATATATATATATATATATATCTTCTTTTCTGTACATGAAAATCAGATCTTCACTGTCCTGGGTGAAGCTATAACAGTGACCCTTATGGATCATGTTCTGGTGACGTTTGGCCAGTGGAAAATGCAGCTTTCAGAAATTGGAAAGTGAATCAAATCGCTCGTCTTCAGCTATACTTCTCAGTCTCCCAAACGGGAAGATATAAGACTTCATCTGACTGGCTGATAGAATTAGCGATTATGGTAATAACAGAGGTCACCGGAACACGACCCTAAACGGTTGCTGTCAGGTCTTCACGTAGAACAGTGGAGATCTGATTTTAATCAGATTGGACCGAAAAACTGTCGATCAAATTTTAAAAAAAGTGTTGAACAAATGTAAAAGAAAGCATCGTAACACAACGCTTTTCAAATGTGTACAAATGATTCCAATCCATTATCAAATATGGCAACGTTATAAAAAAAATTAAAAAGTATAAAAAAAATAAATAAAACATTTTAATGGCTTCTTCTCAAAAACCGCATAACAGAATCTGATAAAATTTGTCAGAAAGCATCCTGCAGGAAGGCTTTTCTAAACTATGGATAACGCAAATTAGCTCTCAGGTCAGGCCGATCTTACTCCATATAAAAAAATCTTTTAAATGACTGGTGGACTGAGGTTTATCAGATTTGATAGAAAGTATCCTGGTACAAGACCTTTAAAGCCTGCATAAGGTATGATGATCTGCCATCCAATATGGCTGCCATTAAACAACTGAAAAACCTGTAACTGTCAGTAAGCACATTTCAGACTTATACTGGCCCAACATCATAACATTTGGGTTTAAGATAGTAACATCTTCGCTAGCCAAGGTTCCTATATGATAACAACACCTTGGCGTATCGAGCAGATATTTCTGCGCATCAGTTCTGTGAAATTCATTTGGATGCGGTGGTAACCCACCGCATCCAGTCAAAATTACGTTGTTCAAATTTGAACACTGTTCCTACATGATCGCGACAAGGGGAGCACACAACTTGAATGGACTGATAAACAAGCAATACCTTTCACTCAAATACACTTGTAATGCCTTCCCTCTGGTACATATCCATACCTTCGATGTTAAACTTACAAAGTATCCTTTTTAGTTGGCATTACATAATAAGGGAGGCAACTCATGAAATCCAATGGATGTCGCTAGGACAAAACACCAAATATCTGTTCGATCCGCCAAGGTGTAGACAGGGTTATCATATCGGAACCTTGGCTAGCGAAGATGGCCTAGCAGTGTCTCTGTTTTGTTTTGTTGTTGTTTTGATTGTTTGGGGGTGGGGGTGTTGGGGTGGGTGTGGGGGTGTAGTCTTCTTACAGTCTCAATACAAAAATACGACATGGACAGAGGATGGGGTGTCTAGTTATCGGGATAGATATTAGAACATGTATTGTCTGTTTAAAAGCCATTGGTAATCCGCAATTCAATGCATATGGGTGGGGGATGGTACACTATAATTATGAAGAAATGGCAACACATTTTGGAATGAAGTATCCTATAACACTTATCAGTGAGTTTGTGAAAGAATAACTTACAATTTAAAAACAAATCCATATATTTTTGTCCACATATTTTGAAGTAATGTACTATGGAATTTGTACGCAGTGAAATAAAAGTGTAACTGACATTTATTAATATTCCAAAGAGCATGAAGAAATGTATTTCGGTTCAAACTTTGAGAAATATTTCCTAAACTGTTTTCTGCACATACTGTTTGCAAATAAAGGACATTTTAGTCACTCCTGAAAAATTGGAAACGTAGATCCTAAAAAATAGTATGGGGTTCTGTAATGGCCATAAGGGCATTTTATGAGAAACCCAGTGACACTGTTGTACATTTCTGTTGGCAATAAAAGTAACAAACATGACGTCCTTGACACATATGATGATGATCCACAAGATGAACTCTTAGGAATATTTTAATAATCTCTGTTCGTATATGTTTCTGTTCATGCTGTACGTCTTATTGATCTATAATATTTATCTCTATGCCTGCCTTGGCTGTATACAATGTAAATGTTGTGCCTCAGCTATGGCAGACACATCATAAAATGCTCGCTAGCTCAATCTATAACTTTCACTATGCAAGGTTACAAGATTGCCAATGCCAACAAGATTGCCAACGCCAACAAGACTGCCAATGCCAACAAGATTGCCAATGCCAACAAGAGTGTCAATGCTATTTGCTATGTTCATGGTTCCCTCACATGAAGCAGGGTGAGTTGACATGTCAATAACATGCTCTTTCAGACACCTTATATTTATCATTCTGTAACTATTCAAAATGTACACATAATGTTTTATTTGAAACGTAACATGTTTAATATCGTGATGAACCATGCAGCTACCTATCACAGAAAATTAAAATGAAGTGCCCAACATTGTTGGTAACATTCTCTTCAATGAATATCCTTTTCATCTTTTTCAACTGATACGTGGATATCTAATCTTGACACTACGATGTTATTCCATCCTCCCATATCTTGATACACAAATCTCCTATGGTTTGCCTATACTTGTGATTCTGTCGATCACCAGCTGCATTAAATCGCCTTCTTTAATTCTTCTTTCTAAAGCACTCCATGTCTTTGCAAATTACTGTACTTAAGCACAATACAAACTGACTGTCCCAAAGTCTTCAGATGTCACCCACAATACAAAACCAATCAATATTAAACATGAATGTCAATAAAACACCACCAATATGCATATAAGTAAAAAAAGTTGAACTGTTTTCATACATATTGCCTAGTTGACAAACTGTATATTCCAATGTAGAATAACTCGACCACATGTTTTCATACATGTATAAATTCACGATTAGTGACAATCTTAACATGTAACAGATCTAAAACGTAACAACTTTTATATAAGTTATACAATTTCACATATATTGTTCAGGGTCACTTTTCTTATTTTGATGTAATTAACGATTTTTTTTTTCTTCTCTCTCTCTCTTAGACCACACTTTGTGCATTGCAGGAAACACATCCTTCAACGACAATTGTTCTTATAGTTACAAGCAAAATCATGATATATGCAGTTTACGAAGAAATATAATGCATATTTATGATATATAGAAACGCTGATGTATTTTTTATTATCTTAAGACGGGTATCAAGATGAAAGGACTGATAATACTGGAAGATATCAATTGGGCGGATTAATATTTATAGAACTACATGCAGTGAATCGATAGAGGACAAGTGAAATGTGAGTGTGATTTGGATTTTTAAAGTAGCTTTAAAAAATTTTCAGTCATATCGCTTCGATGTCTGCAGTGTAGCAGTCTATACAGTGATGTCTAGCACTGGGGCATCATGCCGCAGACACGTAGCATCATGCCCCACCCAGTCACATCATCCGGACACCAGGTCGTCCAGTCCTAACATCAACCTCTTAATGCTGAGCGCCAAACGAGGCAGCTGTTAGTACCATTTTTATAAGTCTTTGGTATGACTCGGCCGGGGTTCGAACCCGTGACTTTCGTATCCGTGGCCTACGCTCTAACCACTAGGCCACAAGTGAAATGTAAACAATGGAATAATTCAGTTGATGACATACGTTTCATGTGTTTCGGAAAATGTGTCGCTATTGAAAGTACCGACCACAACTGTACTTTCTGCATGGAAACCCCGTAACCGTTAGGTTACAGACATGCGTGTAATATGACTCTCAGTCATGCGACTGTCTAGCTACGATGTCGCTGCATCAACCACGTTGAGGCAACGATCTGATCCAATACTTTACAATAGAACAAATAAAACTATTGCCAGAGTCAAAAAGATGATTGTAATTAAAATCGACTACCTAAGTAGAGTTATGTTTTCCAGGATGTTTGGCTAACGATAACGTTATTAAGTCTATATCAGGTAAATTGTATTGGAATGTTTACACTAACAGTACCTTGTCCACCAAAACAGATAACATGGTATTCTCGTGGTAATACATTTTCAAAACAAGGCCTGCTATGCCATATTTGGATAGTATACGATAAATTATTCATGTATACAGTATTACTACTATCTGTTTACATTTCCAAATAAGACGACAATGTCCTTATATGGCACACAAAACAAGGCTGAAAACGGATGTAGTTATCAGTTGCACTAATATGGCGGAAGGTTAAAAAAACATATAAAGAAGGTAAACGATATTTTACACCTATTTCTACATTGATACGCAGCGATTCTCGTATTAAATAAGATGAATATTTAATTTCTTTTAGTAAGTGTGAGGAACATGTTCACTTTTTTTTTTTATATAGAATGACAAAGCACTGGGTGTTAATCACATCCGGCTGCTCCGTTGATGCACATGGACTCATGTTAGTACCCCGTCCACGAAGTAGGGATACTTATAGTAGTACTAGGGACTGTACTGACTTTAAGAAGATCAATATGGCAGCCTCCATTACCTAGCATCGTAATGTTTGCCACATGCGGTATAGGTAAGGCCCCATGTATATGCAAAATGTAACACTCGTTGCATCTTATTTAGCAGTTACGCAATACCACATTTACAATACAATCGCTCAGATCTATCTCTTTGTAGTTACCTATTGCGCGTGAAATGCAATACCAAGTAGCTTTTTTTACCTACTATAAATACCTCTTCCGCTGAACAGTTTGTATCTGCACATTCCACTGACAGTTCTTTTAAGTAAATAGTTTATGATTTAACACTTATTTCGCTCTATACATGATATTTGGATATACAACACCCACCCACCTTAAGAAGCCAGTTCGCATTACCAGTAACCCTTAATGAACTCTGACTGCCCATTAAATAGTTTGAAAATTACAGGACAAATGCACAACTTATAAACACGTGTGGTATGTTACACCATAACCGGAATAGCCGCCACATAATTTCAGGGTAAGTTTTTGCTTCCGGTTTCCTTATTTTCCACACACCTTGAATAGGACTGTAAGTAATGTACCTGGCGAATTGCAAAGAATCTGCATCTATTGATCGTATTGTTAAAGGTTGGTTTCTTCAAACATGTCCGCACAGTAACATTTGAACCCTGAACTTATGACGGTTATGTGCATTTTACAGTTTCTAAATTTTAAGTTTTTAATTGGTGTTCATTTTATTATCATTTTCATGCATCAAACACAGCCGGTTGACAACACAGAGGGAATATCAAATAACTGAAATTATCCAGTCCAACAGTAGTATTCACGAGCTTTCCTTGGGTGAAGTGGTGCAGTGTCTGGTGCCAGCACTACAATCTCTTGTATGTCATAACAGGTTAACCATGGAAGGCAGACAATGATAGTTTTTTCTCGTGCTGTTAAATCTACTCTGCAACACTTAGATGTAATTCGTCTAAAATATTAAGAACCCGCTTTTATGCATTGGTTTATTTCTTTTTTTTATGAGTCAGGCTGTCTAATAGCTGTCCCTACCTGATTTGTGCAGGATGCTGTCCCGCGGCCAACGTAGTTTTTGCAGGTGACTGACTGAAGGAAACAAAGTCTGGTCAGTGATGATTAATCAGAATATTGATTCCCAATAACTGTTAAGGCTCAGATGTCAGTTACTGTTGAGACCCTGCCTTTTCATTTTTCGTTCGTTGCTTGTGTGTCAGTCATTCATTGATTGAGTGAGTTGGCTAGTTGCATATAGGTGTAGTAATTTACAAATCAACTTGCCCGACTCCCGGGACAAGCTCAAAATTCGGCTTGGGCATGCTCAAGTTGGCAAAATACTTGCTCACGGGCAAGTCGAAAAATTGAGTTGGGGAGTGTTAGTATTCTGCTTGTAATGCCACAATACATATATCAGTCTTGTAGTCAGTGTCAAGGTCACTCGCATTTTCTCGTGCAGGCGTGATAATGTGAATATCTACTAACTGAATCCAGTTTTGACAAATAAAAAATAAATATTGCTTTTCTAATTTATGAGTTACATTTTAATCGTAATATTTTTACGTATCCGGGATTGGGGGACGTTCAGTTCCCTAAATTAGTCTCGGGTAGTTTGTGAGCTAGCTAAGTCTATAGGACACACGATACTACTTGTATAGAAAAATGGGAACCAGTCTGGAAATGGACGAAGATAAAATATAATATATATGGGTTTGGCTGGTCAGGATTGGTTGATGATGAAGAAAGATTTTAGAAAAAAAAACAAAAAACATTCTTTTGAGAGCTTATCCTAGTTGTAGCTGAAAAAATATAGAGGCATTGTTTAATTGATAGAATTTCAGTCCTTTAATAGGCTTAAGTTTGGAACACTAATTACTGAAATTAGCACCTGACGCTGGTTCAGAATTGAAAGCTCACGTTTCAAATACATGTAAGTCCAGAAAATGCCGCGGCTCATATCTTTTTCTCTACACAGGAGCTGTCATCCAGGATGCATCTATACTGATAAATATAGATTTGATCATGAACAATAAGAAATTTAAAGTTATTTAGTTTTTAATATCCTGGTGTTTGCATAGGTTTACTATATTAGTACCGTGAGTCCTAAAGATTGTTTTGATGCATGTCGCCGTCTTTAGGTGAGTAAGGCGATAATTGTTACTACCATAACTTGTGAGACTTCATTGCCATGTGTGTTTGGAAATAAAAGACACTCGTCACTAACAATTAACTACCACGGTTTCATTCAAAGCATACTCTATTATCTGAAAATTTAACACCCACACACGGTGTTTATGATCTGTTGTTTATGTTGTTATTAACAGGAGACCGATAGGTAAATACTGCATGGCAAACAATTAAATGGATTAAAATAAGTGTTTTCAATCTCAGTAGCAGGAATGTCAAATATTTTGATGCATGTCGGTGATTTCAAGGTGACAAAATGATAATTGTGAAGTACATTGATAAAATCGGTGTTTACAAATCTTTCAGTTGCGAGTATAAATTAATCATTATAAAGAGCTTTACTTTCATTATTCTTGATGTAGTTGATGAAAGGAATCCGCTATTTCAGTGATTGACATATTTTTACCTTGTTTTCCCGCTGGATGCATAATTAAATCTGCATGATTCTTTGAAATTTAATTGGAAAAATAAAGAATAATGTTATGTACAAAAACATGATTGAAATTAAAATATTGCAGCTCTGTTATTGGTTGTTAAAAATCTCTCTCTCTCTCTCTCTCTTAAAAATTTAGCTATTTCGAAACCATTTTCTACCTGACCAATTTTGGCAAACTCAGTTTTCCCAAGGGTATGTTTAATTTTCTAGCCAGCGAGTCCAGTGCAAGCTGCTGATTTAAAAAAATTGCAATACCCTTATATATATATATATATATATATATATATATATATATATATATATATATATATAAGAGTT